>VZRZ01007938.1:2736536-2768131 GCA_013398175.1 Climacteris rufus
TTCCTTCCTTCTTTCCTTCCCTCCCTCCCTCCCTCCCTCCTCTTTCTCTTCTGCACAAGTCCTCTTCCCACTTCTCCCACATCCCTCCAGGATGGTGCCCAAATGATTTTGACCAGTGAGAAGCACTGCAACTTTAAATAGTCAGAAATCATTTTTCAAGGATAATTTTTTCCCATCCTGGCTAATTGAGTCAAGGCTGGCTGAGAAAGGAGAAATTTTCTCTTCCCTCTTTTAAAATGTCCACATCATTGTAGATAGTTCATGCCAACTGAAGCCAAGGGGAACAGGCTGTAGTTGGGTTTGGTTATGATAACTTCATTTATACTTATTTATATCACATTTCAGCTTCCACAGGCCATGTAAAAGGTCCCTGTCTTTGGCTAATGAAGCACTTCTAGTCATCTCATTCAAAATTAAAAATATTACATTGCTGTTGTGCCAGATAAGACATGGGTGTATTCTCCTAATTCTTTTACTTCTTGATGACTAAATTGGAAACAGACTGGAACAAAGAAGAGATATTTCATTACATGACTGCAAATAAATGCTGTATAAAACCACTACCTCATATGCTTCAGTAAAATGACTTGTTGCTCTGAGAAATACTCTCTGCTAAAGATTTGCTTGAAGATCCTGTGCTTTTCAAAGAAGGGTTACCTCTCTACATTTCAAGCAGTTTCATTTACTTCAAAGTGAAAAGAAAAAAATTGGGAAAATGTTTTTATTTAAGAGTATGTGGTAGCCAAATGCATTGTAGATGAAAATAATGCATAATAACTCAAATCCAGAAGGGCAGCAGATTCAGCCTGAATTAATTCAAAAGCTTTGTCAAAGAGAGCAATTCATTTTTGGCAGCTTGAAAGCTTAGAAAGCTGGTAGGGGAAGGGCTGCCAGAATTGTGTTTCTTGGAAGGAGACTTTCTACCGAGGATACCCCTTAGAAATTGGTCTAACCCAGGTTACCCACAGATGTTACTTGCTGCTCATGCTCTAGTTTAGGGTGTAGAGGGTCTGGGAGGAGATTCCTTTCTGCCCAATGCCCTCTGTGATTCTGACCCTCTATTTAACCTCCTTGGATTGTTTCCCTAATGTAAAATGGAAATAAAACTCATGGTGCAAATCTTCTTCCCGAGCCTATCTGGCATGGTATCTTACTGTTTCCAGAATAAATCACTGAAGATTGCAAGGAACAAATAAATCTGAGTTATAAAGTAGATGGATCTGTAAAAAAACCTGCCATAGTTGAACTAAACCATAATTTTCTCTTACAAAACACAACAGTAACATAATGTAAAAAATCAGTGGAATTACAATGGCATAGAACAAATCACTGACCATTTTTTAAGTTCTGCATAAAATTGGAAAATGCTTCCCCTGGTACTGTTAAACTACAAGAAGTCTCTTCTGTTTTGCCTTGTTAACTTGGGTGAGTTTTTACAGCATTTTTCTCCAGTTGTCCTTGGAGGTCTGGTGCAATGAAGACTTTGTCTAACCGCAGCTGTAATTATTGGTAAGAACAGAAAGAAGACAGAAAGTGGAGGAGAGGAAAGGAGAGGAGAGGAGAGGAGAGGAGAGAAGAGNAGAGAAGAGAAGAGAAGAGAAGAGAAGAGAAGAGAAGAGAAGAGAAGAGAAGAGAAGAGAAGAGAAGAGAAGAGAAGAGAAGAGAAGAGAAGAGAAGAGAAGAGAAGAGAAGAGAAGAGAAGAGAAGAGAAGAGAAGAGAAGAGAAGAGAAGAGAAGAGAAGAGAAGAGAAGAGAAGAGAAGAGAAGAGAAGAGAAGAGAAGAGAAGAGAAGAGAAGAGAAGAGAAGAGAAGAGAAGAGAAGAGAAGAGAAGAGAAGAGAAGAGAAGAGAAGAGAAGAGAAGAGAAGAGAAGAGAAGAGAAGAGAAGAGAAGAGAAGAGAAGAGAAGAGAAGAGAAGAGAAGAGAAGAGAAGAGAAGAGAAGAGAAGAGAAGGGCATCCTTTAGGGCACATCACAGTCTGCTGTGATGTTTAGGATGTGGTGTCAGATTGCTGCTGGTTGTGGATCAGGTTTGGATTTGCTTTTTGCCTCATATGGAAAAACCTGATCTGAGAGAAGGAGAGGGAAAAGGTGGTGAGATCAAAGCTGTCCCATGTCAGAGGAAATAAGGAAAGAAGCTGTTTCTTCCTGGAAGCAGTTGGAGAAAACAGCTGCCAGATCCCCATCTGTCATGGGACCAGGAGTGCAAAGTGGGCTTGGATGTGGTGAGGAGTAAATGAAGGAAACATAATGGCTGTGGAAGACATACCCCAAAAAAGGCCAAGAAACTTGACCTCATAGGGCTGCAAGTCAAAAAGAGTTAAGATGTGAGCAGGGAGAGCAGGTGAGTGTCCCTTGAGTCACAGGAAGAGAGGTAGTGACTGGAGGCAAGAAAGGAAGACATGGAATTTTGGAGATGTTTCTGGGACTTCAGCTATGGTGAGGGTCTCCTGAAAAGCAGGCAGCAAGCTTCTTCAGCAGGGAAGAGGGGAAGGGGTGAGGGTGGGCTAGCAGAAAGCAGGAGAGGATGTCACAGGAAATGCAGCTCATGGAAAACAGAAGAACAAAAGACAAAGGGGACTAGGAAAAAGGTTGAGGTTTTGAGTGACCCTTTCTTTCACTGTATCAGGCCTATGTGCAAAATCAGCCCATGAGCAGAGCACCCCTGCAGGTCTGTGCACTATAGTTAAATGTGGTGGCAATCTAAAAATGCCACACTGCAAGGCATGTGAGCTCATCCATTCCCTTTCACAAGGTAGGAAACTTCTTTCTGGGAAAAAAAAAAAAAAGAAGAATTTTCTTAAAAATTAAGGGTACATAAAAATTACTCCAACTCCTGTTCTTTCTCAGCGAGTCCAGGCAATACCAAGCACCCATTTTACCTCTCCCCCCCACCCCAGTTATGATCACTGTAAGGGAAGTCAGTCCTGCCTTTGCCACAGGACTGGGGAGGCTTTGCATGGCTGCACATCTTCACGCTCAGGCCTTCAGCTGAAAAACTTAAACATTTGTAAACAAAAAGGTTGTTTCCCCCTTGTTCAAATAATAGAATTCTTTTCCCCAATTATGATGCTAATTAATGGTTTTCACTTCATTCCCACTGTGACATGCAATCACTTCCCAAAGCCCAAGGCACCCGTTGGTGCCTCCATCATCTTGAGATGCAGGTGAGCTTCTTTTCCCAGACTCTCAGCCAGCACAGATGTTTGTGGGTTTTTTTTCATTTGCTTCACTCTCTGTGGATCATTTGATTTTCTCAGCCCGAGGCAGCCTTCAAGACTCAAGGCAACAGAGGAACCTGCTTGCTTTATTGTTTGTAGCCACCCTGTCTGGCTGCTGAATTGCTCTGTGTGGCCACATCTTTCTTCTGAGGCTGATGGAGATACAGAGGGACCACCCCATGCACGCAGCCCTGGTACAGCAGCTGGTGACAGATTCTCCTGGCTTTATTCCCACGAAATTGTGCCCTTAGTCCTGTTTGCCCCCACCCATGCTGGAAAACTGTGCGTTGGGTTTGGTGTGGCTGCTGGCAGCAGGAGGCATTGCCTCCCTCCTTGGGCAGCTGGCAATGCTGAGAGTTGAAGGCTGCAGGATGAGAGCTCCCGGGGTGGACAGGGACTGTTCATGTGCAGTGAGTGCAGTAAGCAGGGAAAAGCTCGATTTCCACTCCAGGTGCAGCCTCTCCACCTTTGGCCCAGGTGACTTTTCTGTCTCATCAAGACCAAACCTGAAGGTAAATGTCTTTTCGGTGTCAGGAGTGTTCTCAATATTTAGTAAATATCTCACCTTTAGTAAAAGCGTCCTTCTCCTTGCAAGCTGAAGAGATCATTATTCTTACATTATTCTTCCCACATCACCTTGAGAAACAAAGGTGCATACAAATATCACAGAGAGCTGACAAGCTGAAGACAATTAGTGCACTCTCCTTCTCTCCCTCAGCCACACTCTCTGCTGACCTCCCGCCTTCTTTCCAGCTTCACTCTCACCAGAATCCCCAATACTGTTTTGCAGTGGAAATATTACCAAGTGTGCAGTCAGGAGCACATGTAGCTTTCATGTCACTGCAGGCTGCAACACTCCCTCAGCACAGCAGCATCTCCCCCAGCACTGCCCACCTTTGCACAGGATAGCCCTTGCCAAATTCCCTGGGAAGTAGACCAAACAAGCAGGATCCCCTCAGTCTGCAGCAGGACAAGTGCTGTGAGACTCACCTATGCCACAGGTGCCTTCCCAGGCCTTTACTTTGTTTTATTTGTGGCAGTGTGTTGGAAGGGATTTCTGGGGTGGCCAAAACATCACAGAGACATTGCAGCTGACCCTCTGGCAGCCAGCAGAGCCATTCCATGTGCACAGGGCTGTGACAATACTGGGCTGTTTGGATAAAATGTGATTAAGAGAAGACAGAAACAACAGTCTGACTTCATTGTACAGCCCTGTAAGTGTCTATGTCACTCACCTGTTTTTTTTTTTCTACAGGGACTGGTCCTGCTTTTCTGCTTTGTCTTTCATGAATGCACCCTTTCCATGAGAAGCTGTGTGCATGCATTTTGTCTATTAACAGCTTTAGATTTGCAGGCAGTGAGGCCATTCCTTTCCACGGTGACATCAGCCAGTGGAGGATGTGATTTATTTTAGCACGATGCAACTCCTTGTAATCAGTAATGTTGCTGCAGTGGCCACAGGCTCCCTCCACAATGCAGAACATTTTGACGCAGTGCAAAGACTCCTCCTTGCGATAACAAAAGAGGCAGTGAGAGATGTGCCCGCCAGACCTCCACCACCAATAGTAGCACAAGGCTTGCAAACAGAGTCCCAGGCCTGGGCCCCAAGAGCTGTGCCCAAAGTGCACTGACCCCAGTGCCCCACCGCGCCCGGGGCTGGGGAGGCCAGGCTGACAAGTGCCAGCGTCAGTGCCAGTGTCAGTCTGCCTCGCCCTGGGTGCTGTCCCTACCATAAACAACAGATTGAGAGCTCTTTGGAGAAGGGCAATGCCTTTTTCATGTCCCTGCAAAGCATCCCACTCTCCTCTGGACACTGCACAAAGCCGCTGTGCCGTTTCCAAGGTGATGCCTGGAGGTGAAGCCTGTTATGTGTTCTCTTGCAGGTAACAGCAGCTGTGGCTGCTGTAGAGAGATGCCCTTGGATGGGTCATTGTTTGAAAGGAGGTAGGAAAAAGACAGAAAGAAAAGATCTATTTGTAACCAGTTTTTAAAGATTGGTAAGGAAAAAAAAAAGAAAAATTAGGGCATTTATTTTATGAGACATATGTTTCCTGATGCAGTTCAAGTTCTTGAACATAGGAATGAGCATTGTATCTACATTGTAAACAACAAAATCATTTGATCTTTGTTTAGCTCTGTCCTGTAAGGTAATGGTTACAAATATTGTTTATGCCTAATATTAAAGTCTTGAGTTGCCTGAGGAAGACTCTTAACTTTATAAATCAAAAGATGGATGTGCCTTCCTGAGGTCTGTTTAGAGGAAGAGTTGGCTGTGGGTGCAGCATTTTACCCCTCACTGCCTCTGGGACCTCCTGAAATCTTGGGGAAGACTTTCTAAACTTAAAAATATTTTTCTGGAATGTCTTCCCAGAGTATTGCCACAATCCAAAAATTACATTATTTTAAGGCTGATTTACATTCCCTGGAGTCTTTCTACTGATCTCCTTCAGCTCAAAATTTCATAATACCCTGTGGTTTTGCAAGCAGTAGTTTAATAAATGCATTTCAGTCAGTGTGCTAAGAAAACAAGAAGATGACTGCAGAAGATGCTTGTCTCCTTTCTGGTTTTCCTTCTAGTAGCTCCGTGGGGAAACCACAAGCATATGCTGTACACACTTGGGTATAATGGGCATTCCTTCAAAACATTAAAGTCTTTTCTTGCAGGATAGTCTTTGGTGTCCAGCAAGGCCAGACCAACACCTCCTTCAGGCTGCTGTCTGCCTCTGAGAAATCAATGCCAGACACTTTAAAGAGTAATTGATAAAGCCAGTCCTGGGCCTGGAACACAGGCAACGCTGTCCAGCACGTGGTGGGATTCCTGGCCTGTGCAGGGCCAGGAGCTGGACTCAGTGATCCTGGTGGGTCCCTCCCAGCTCAGGATATCCTTTGGTTCTGTGAAACGAAGGCAGGGAGATGGTGAGCAGTAAATACATCATGGACACTTCCATGGATGTTGTCAGCCCATGGAGAGGCGCTGGTGGTCGGAACAAAGCAAGGTCAGCCCCAGCCTGACCAAGAAATGCCCCAAGTGCAGAAAATTGAGAAGGATGGATGGAGATGAAGAGAGCCTGGTCATCTCCCCTTGTCTCTCCAGTCCTCACCAGGAGCATAATACAGTTGTGGTCATGCAACCAAGCACCCACTGAGCTGGAGATTTTTTGAACCATGGCCTTTGGTGCAGTGGAGACCTGTGGAGGCTGGACTGGTGTCTGTGGTTGTTCAGCAAGCCAGAGGAATAAGTAAACCATCCACCACAGGAGCACTTCCTTTTGATGTTAAAATGTGACAGACAACAAATCTATTGGTGTCTGTGTGAGGTGGTGGTTTTCTCAGGCACGATACCACCATTCCCACGGCAGGATTTGCTCTGTAGAGAGAAGACCAGGGGGATTCTCCTGCTTTGTAGGCAAGATGCAGGGCATGATCTATATTGCAAGAGAGACACCCTGGGGTAAATTTAGCAGTTCAGGATTAACTCTGTTAGCACTGCTTGGCCTGGCCCAGAGCTGAGAGTGTGGCAGGGCTTGACTGCCCCTCTCGAGCTCAGGGCTGTCCCCACCCTGGCTGTCCCAGCAGCAGGATGGGAACCGTGCTAGAGCTGCTGGCAGCTGCAGGATGGTGCCTGAGCATCAGCATGGGGCGCTGCGAATCCTCTGCCTCCGCATCCAGCGGCACAGCGCTGCATTAGGTCATGGATTTGTTATCTGTACCCAGAGGAATTGGGCTAGGGTGTGGTAGGGAAATAGTGAAAGTTTATTTTCCATGGAAAGCTATGAAAGCCACATGGAAAATCAAAAGCACACTGACACCCATGCTATGTAAATCCTTGGCATCCAGTAGCTCTGCTTTCTGTCTAAGAATATGCATATTTATTTACTCTGCTGAGTTCCAGGCAGCACTGTGGCACATCCAGAGGGCACAGTGGCCATCTCAATGAGGGTACACACATCAGTTCAGAGCATTTTGTGTGTATAGTCACTGGCAGATTATAGACTTACTAGACATTTCTTCTAACAGCACAGGGAGCACCAAAGAGCTCAAAAGCTGTTTCAAAATAAATCTCTCTGGATGCTTACGTCTGCTCATGGAAGTTATGGTCTTTTAATCTGTCTCTGACATACTGAACTTCTGCAGTGTGCTCGTTGCTACTGATTTACAGTTCCTCAAAGAGCATTCAGGGCTCACAGAAAGGTCCAACAAGGCAGATGAGGGCAAAGGGAAAGAGGCTGCTGCAAGCAAGGGCTGCAGTCCCCTGCCTGGAAGCAGTCACTGTGCCCAGCTTGGGGTGCATCACATAACGCTGTGGGCTGTGCTAAGCAGCTACAGGGATGAGACAATGCCCTGCCCTGTTCCTGGGGGGCTGTTGTTTTTGCCAGTCTCCCTTCAGCACCTGGCTGCCCACTCAGGAGTGGGGTGTGCACCTGTATCACCTGGCAGCATGACAGCTCAAATCCTGTCTTCAGTTTTGGGCCCATCACTGTAAGAAAGACATTGAGGTGCTGAAGCCTGTCCAGAGAAGGGCGAGGAAGTTGGTGTAGGGTCTGGAGCACAAGTTCTGTGAGGAGCAACTCTTGGAACCGGAGTTGTTCAGCCTGGAAAAAGGAGGCTCAGGAGAGATCTTGTCACTCTCTACAGCTGCCTGAAAGGAGGTCATAGTGAAGTGCAGATTGGTCTCTTCTCCCAGGTTACAAGTGATAGGACAAGTGAAAATGGAAGTTGCACCAGGGGAGTTTCAGATTAGGTATTAGGAAAAATTTCTTCATGGGAAGGGTTGTCAAATATAGGAACAGGCTGCCCAGGGAAGTGGTTGAGTCACCTGTAGATATTTAAAATATCCCTGTAGATATTTAAAAGATGTGTAGATGTGACACTTAGGGACATGGTTTAGTGGTGGACTTGGCAGTGGTGGACTCAACAATATCAAGAGTCTTTTCCAACCTAAACAATTTTATGATTTTGACCCTTTGCTTGGAGCACTGGGAGGTTGGGTCACTCTAGTATAAATCTGGACTCCCATCAGGGTCTAAACCCCCAGGACTCATAGAAACTCCCCCCTCAGGAATGGGCCAAGTCAGGCCAGGGAAAGAACTGGATGCCTCCTCTGCTGGCATCACCAGGTTCCAGCCGTGCACAGGGACAGGCTCTGTCCCTGCTGACACATTTCCTGCGGGAACACAGACACTTTACTCCTGAGCTTTAAGGGTCTTGAAATATCAGGATAACCTCAGAGGGGGCTTGGGAACCCTGAGGAGGGCATGAGAGAGGTGGAAGGGTTTCCCTGGGTGGTGGAGGGGCTTGCAGTAGGTGCGAGCCAGCGGCACCTTGCAGCGGACGTGACTCGGGCTGACAGCGCAGTTACCAGAACTGGCATTTCTCCAGGAGCCCAGGATTAATGATCAGGCTCACATGAAACCTATTACCTCCCCATAAATACTCAACAACACTTTAGAGAGTTAATTTATTTTCCTCTCCTCTTCTCTTCTTCTGCAATTTGCATTATTGGTTGCTAAATATATTACAGCATGCTTTACCCCAATTCAGCACTTCAAAGACCTCCCCATAGCAATGTCTTAAGTAAATCACTACTTGATCTTATAACTCAAGCACATAGTGTCAGCCACAGGAATCTTATTTCAGTCCAAATCACCATGCTTTTGAAAGTTAATATCCATTATTTTCCTCTAGTAGTTTCATCTGCTCTACAGCAGTAGAAAAAAAAATGTTTCTGTCTAGATGGCACCATTAAGTGGAGATCTGTGTAAAGGAGGCATCCCAGTGCTGCCTGTTAATCTCTCCTCTGGAGCTGAGGTCATTTGGAAAATATGAGGGTTTACTTTGTTCACCTCTCTAATCTGAGGCAGAATTTCTTTTTCCTCATGGACCCTAGAGCACAGAGACATGGTCATTGTTTAAGCACATCTGGCATCTTTCCTCCAGGGAAAAAATACAATGCAAATTTATAACACAGGGTCCTCAAATCTTCACTGGCCCACCGATGACCGATGTGGTGGCGTGCACCACAGCACCAGTGACCACCTCCTGTGTCAAGGAAATCAATACCTTGCTACCTTTTGACCCTTTTGCAACACCAGTTGGATTTCTATGACCCAAACATGCTAGCAGTTGTCAGAGTTCCTGGAAAAAATAGCTTTTGAGGTGGTCTGCTGTTCTGAATAGAGTCTGGTCTTTGCCTCTCCAAGTAGCAGTGATGATATTTTATGCTGTTGGCAGGCTCTTGTCCTTTCTCCAACCAGAGAATGAGTAAAATGGCTCCTCTGGCCTTTGGCCCTGGACAGCTCCTCACTGAAGGGCACCTGGCAAAGTCACAATTAGTTCATGAGCACAATTAGTTCAGCCACACCACAGCAAGGGAGACACTGCTTCTCACCAGTCCTCACCTGGAAGGGTGCTCAGCTGCTTGACAGAGAAATGGAGAACAAAATTAATATGAATTAAAATCAGCAAGAATTGAAACACATCTGAGCTGGGATAGGAGGGATTCCTCTCTCAGCCCAGCACAGGCACTCACAAAGCCCCATGTACTTTAGTGTGGGGAAGTCAGCAAGAGCTGCATGTTGTGTACCAGTGTCCTGCACTGATTTATGAACACAGTCATAAATAAAAGTGTTTTTCAAGGAAATATTTAGCTCTTGAAGAAATATATTTTCGTTTTCTCGTGATTCTGTATAATTCTTAATTTCTAGGGTGCCCAGAAAACTCTGAGAGGGGCCTTATTTACTTTCCATAGAAATATTTTCATGATTTTTTCTTCAACAAGAGGCAAGAAGTTCTCTTCCTCCTTAGTGAGCAGGGTGTCCAACCAAGAGGGGCAGCATTAAGAGCACGAGTGACCACCACTCTGACCACCACTGTGCTACAAGGATGCCAAATGTCCCTTCAGCTTCTCCAGGCTGCACTTGTTCCAACTGGCTTAAGGTGAGGAGAGGAGAGTTTTGCCTCAATCCACAAGTGCAGAAAGGAATTAGGTTCTAAACATACCTGAAAGCAGGATTGAAACACAAACAAGGTTAAATGCCAGCATGCTAAGCAATAATTCAACTTTATTCTTTCATAAAAGAGGAAGGAAAGAGAGAAGACAGCAAAGCGGGGGAATGGCCAGACTAAGCAGGAGAAGCAGAGTCCAGAGGTGCGAGGGGAAGATGTGGCGGGGTGGGAGCCCAGGCAGCCAGGCCGGCAGGGTGGGCCCGGAGCAGCCCGGGCAGCCAAGGACAGCGCAGGGAGCAGAGACTCCCACACCCCACGGGTTCTGCAGCAGAGCCCCGGGCAGCTCCTGGGGGATTCTGAGTGCTCCCGGCCCTCCCACAGAACTTTGCTGCTTTACAGATCATCGGCTGCTCGTCGGTATCCGGGCGGAGTTTGCCTGATGTATCACAATGTGCATTGCTTGCTGCTCTGAAGTAGCAGCTACGAAGTCTTTTAATGACCCTCACATAGGCTGCCTCATGTTCTAAAATGAGGCATTAATTCAATTCAAACCTTTAACTTTCCAACCTCACTCTTCAAAGAGGCAATGGAGAAACATTCCTTTCTTTTTACTCCTTCATTACAGCGCTTCTCCCTTTCCAGCACTGGATACCTCCAAGGGCTGGGGAGCTCCTGGCAGGGTCCCAGGAGCCTCCACTGCTAAATTCTGACTGCCCTTTTGTGAGTTGTATCCTTTTCCTGTTCATCCGCCCACCCGTGTGTTGGTCAGGGGTTTCTGCTCTTGTCTCACCTGTAAAACCTAAAGTAAGGGATTGCTGAGATGCCTGGCTCACAGCTTAGTGCTGAAGGGAAGAACCACAACTACACATTTTAACGTTTGCCTTTAGCCTTGAATAATTGCTTCCCTCTTACTGGGCCTGTCACTGCAATAAATTTCAGTATACTAAATACTTGTGTTAAATCCTCTCTAACAGTTCCCTTGTTAGGCTGAATAAAAGTCAGATTTCTTCAATACATCCCACCAAGATCCCTAATCATCTCCATTGTTTTTGTCTTGGCTTCCTTAATATTAACAGTATGCAGTTTAAACAGGAACTGCCAACTTCCTCATTGGATTTAATAACAAGTGTTTAATAATTGCAGGTATAATTACTCACAGCACTGACAAAATTTGCTATTCACCACTAATTTCTTCAAATTACTGAAAGCTTAAAGCAAAAATAGACTAGTTAGAAAGACATTCATTTTTAATCATTTTCATTGCTGTTGTTTAATGAACAAAATCTGCAAATCAGTGGTCCAACAATATTTCAACACAATGTAAAAAGAAAGTCAGCAGGCTTTTGGTTTGCATCAACAAGGGCATCACCCACAGAAGTAAAAATATCATTATCCCACTTGTCAGGCCATACCTGGAATACAATGTTCAGTTTTGGTCCCCACTACGCAAAAAAAAGATGGGGACGGGCTGGAGAGGGTCCAGAAAAGGCTCAGAAAGGTGCTCAGAGAAGGGGATCAGAGAAGCCTGCCATAGCAGGAAGGACTGGGAGAACTGGGTTTGTATAGCCTTGGGAACAGAAAGCTCAAGGGAGACCTTATTGCCATGTCCCAGTATTTAAAGGGGGGCTACAAAGATGGAGACTCCCTTTTTACAAAGAGTCACATGGAAAAGAGGAGAGGTAACAGGTACAAGTTTCTCCTGGTGAGATTGGACAAAAGAGGGAAATTTTTCACAAAGAGAACAGTCAGCTAGTGGGATAAACTCCCCAGGGATGTGGTGGGCTCCCCAGCACTGGACATTTTTAAGACTCAGCTGGAATGCGTGCTAGGCCATCCTGCCTAGACTGTGCTTTTGCCAAGAAAGGTTGGATCAGGGTTGCTTCCAAGCTGGCACAATACCATAAGAATAAAGCTAATGGTGAATTACATGCAGATATGCTTTGGACTTTGGCTAGAAACACTTATCCCAGACCTCTGTCAGGGTGTGTGCCCAGAACAAGATGGTGCAGTGCCAGCCAACAGTGTATTTCCTCACCTTGGTTTTATCCTATTTGTATGTTTTGATTAATTCCACAAGCAGAAACCAGGGAGACATGGCACAAAACCCTGCACAAAGGATCGGCATAAACCCAAATCTCCCTTGCACTGTCGCTTCCTCCTCTCTCTGCGGTCGGTGCATCCGAGAGGATGTTTCCCACATGTTCCCACCTGGGACAAAACCCTTTTCCAGAAGAAAACTGGCAGCAAGGTGCAGCTTCCCAAGTCACTTGGGGTGTGTCAGTGCTGGATGGTCTCTCCCATGGAGTGTCTGTGGCAGCACATGAGGTTGGAGTGCCACAACTCAGTCTGGGGAGGGGAGCTCCTGCCTGTCCAGGAACCAGCCAAAGCTGCACTGTCAAACACCAGGCATGTCCTAGCAACAGCCTCAAACTCTTCCTGTGTGTTGGGTCCAACCTAAATCAGACACACAGAGCTCTCTATCCTAGTGAATTGCCTTGTGTCCTGGTCTGGCTTGCCATGGCTCTGGCTGGGCATCACTATGGCACGGAATGGGGGATGCAGGACACAAGTCCAGAGCCACAGGTATTTCCCAATCTATAAACACAACACAGTGCCCAAGGGATGCCTCAGATATGAAGGGTGCAGGCTTGTGGATATTTGCAAACACAGATGTGGAAGCCCAGAGGGATGACTGAGGAGGTTAGAGTTGAGTCTCACTCCTCTCCAGAGCACCCAAGCATTGCAAGTCTAGCTGTAAAATCAGTGTGTAAGATAAATAAATGCCTAAACATTTGTTTTCAAAATAATGTCAAAAAAGCTTTTTCTAGGCATCCTAACACACACGAAACAATAATAAAATCAATAAAATCCTACAAAATATCTAGGTAGCAATGCTGAGGTGTAACAAGAGCACACAGAGCTTTCCATTTCTTTAATAACAAAGCTGTTCTACTTCCATTCCCAAGGAGCTGCTGTGCACACGACACAATAATGTCATTGATCTCTTCAGACGAATAGGTACTGCCCTGCTCGGGCTCTGTGAAACTCCACTGCTGCCAGAGGGAGTGGTAGGCTCACAGGAGATGCAGCAAACAGGGCACCAGCCTTTTCCCTTGGCATCCCTGAACATATGGCAAACAATGGCCCTGCCTTCTCAGGGAAGGAGGCTCCAAAACAAAGGCACTGCCTGACTTCATGCCTGGGAAGCAGGGGGCATTTATCAAATCCCCAGCCTCCAGCACCTCTTGAATTGCTCCTCTCTGCTCCCCTCCAAAAGCAGCTTTGGGGGTCAATTTGCAGCTCCTGCAGATGGCTGTAGAAGTTCATGGAACTGGCTGATTTTTGCTCTTCAAATAAAATGAATAAAAATAATTGATTTTCGGGTCCAAGCACCCCCAGCTGGAAAGTCCCCTTCTTTCTGAGCCCTGGTGACAGTCACATGGCCGAGCAGCACTGCCATGCAATGTTCTCTGCCTTCAAATGCGAGAGGCGGGAGAAGGCAAAAATAAAAGAAACACCGATGGCAAATCCAATACTTCTGTCTCTACAGGCAGAACCCTCAGTATGCCCAAAGCACTTCAAATATTTTTCAGGCAGAAGTGTCAGAAAAATCAGTCCTTTGTGAGCGTTTCTTCTAATTAGCTCTTTGCAATTCATGAGGCCTGGGTGGAGCAGGCAGCTCCCTTCCCAGCAGAGTCCTGGCTGCTCCTGCAGCCCCGTGCTCAATTTGCTCAGCTCAGGGGTGTTAATGCTTCAATGAGGAGCAGGCTTTTCCTTAAATGTTGAAAGACTTAAACAAATTATAGCCATCCTATAATTTGGCAGGTTAGAAAAGAAGCTTTTAAAGAGCCTTGTAAAACGAAAGACTAAAACCTTCACCCCAGGCTATTTTTAAAATTCATTTGTCTGCACTCCAGCAAGGAGGAAGGCACAAATATATGCGTGATCCACGTCTAAAATTTTGATTTCTGAATTAGTTAGAAATAAGCTTCAATCTTTGTGGTAACTAACTAATAAACGATTTGGGGAAATGGTGTTGTAACACTTGTCATGGCAATAGCCACAGCTTCATACCCCTCCTCTACTGAGCAAGGCTTGAAATGTGAATTATGGAGGAATTTATGGCTGAGGAAAGAAGCCATAGCACACCACCTCCTCACAGCAGAGTTTTAATGGTAACTTTCATGCTCCCTTCCACTGCAATATGTGTACTTTTAATCATACTAATTATGAAATGCCCACTTGTCATGATGCTGCAAATCGAGCTGTGCAAAAAGAACTACACAGAAGTTGACTTAAAAACATAATTCTTCTCCATCTATCCCATCCCACAGAGCCATGAGGCACTATGTGGGATAAAATACTGCTAGAGAATGCAGGAAGCAAGGAGAATCCCTCAATTCATATCACTAGATATGAATACATTTGGTGTACTCCCTGTGAAAAAAGTTTCCACATAAAGTATTGGAATGTGTTTAAAATGGACACCTGCAAGTGCTCATATAGACAGACCTCTAAGACCATGAATCCCTTGACCTCTGCAACCTCTGTATTAAATCAATATCATGACCTGTTATTTTTCTGTGTAAGACTTTTAATGCTAATATCTTGTTTATGAAATATGAGACAGGGAACACGATTAGAAATAAGCGGGTTTCCATTCACATTTTCTTTCCTAATGTATCTGCTTTTAACTGCTTACCTAAAGCCTTAAGGTAACATCCAATAAGGAAAATAAAAATATACAAAATCTGACTCTACAGTCTGTGGGTAGCAGAGTTACTAGGGCCTTCAGGTTTACATTGCTGGTGTAATCAAGGGCTTTACTGAATGAAAAATGTGGCAACTATTCAAAATATTTTTGAAATGGTCTGTGAGAACTCCATCTCATTCCTAACAAAACCAGGATATATCACATCACCTCTGCATTCACCCTGCACCACTGACATGGGTGGGACCCCTCTCTGAAGTGATGTCAGACTCTTGGACTGCATTTGGACACAGCACCAGCAACTCTTCCTAGCAGAGAAGCCCCAGACCAGATATTCCTGTTCCTTTTACCATCCCAGAACCCTCAAAGAGAAATTGTAGGAGGACTTAGGATTTCAGAAAGAATATGAAGCAGCTGTAAAGCATCTCATTGTCCACAGGCCCTTCAATTGTACAAACCACAATTAATTTGGTCTTCAGATGAAACACAAACAACCAAGCTGGGTTTTATATCATCAAGCAACACAGACACTAAAAAAGACATAAAATATTTGAAGGTTAAACCATCCTCACAAGCCCAAGGGCTCAACTGCACATTCTTGACCTAGAGAATAAAATAGATTTTAACAGAACATATGAAATTAGCACTTGCTGCCACCAAGTGTAGATCAGACACAGTGCAAGGACACATCTCTGCAGTTAACAAAAACTTCATAGATGGCATCGTGTCCCCTGTCAGCACTGCCCAAAACGTGTCACCATCCTAATCCAGGCACACTGAGGTTTGAGCTCTGCAACCAGAGTGCAGCTATGGCCCTGCAAACCTGTTTCACCTGATGCACACCAACACTTACCCTTGGCAATTCCCCTGTGCCAACAATCTGCTCACACAAATCAGCTGCAAACTCATCTGTACACTTCCCTCTGTAGTTCCAATTTGCAGCTCATGATGTTCCTGCACTGGTCCCCAGTCCACAGGCTTGGTCTCCACTCCAGCCCCAGGACCATGCTCCCATCCTCAGCCTTCACTTTGGACACTGCAGCACTGCAAACACCCAGACTGCATGTTCAACCCAACCACTGCACCACGCTTCACACCTAGCTGCCTAGACCAGGGCTGCTCTGCCCTGGACCTGCACTTCAACTTCACAAACTGGTATCTGGCTCATATTTCACATTTATCCCTTCTGCTTTCCAAAAATGTGATACAGAATCAGACCCCAAGTGAGAACAGCTTTCTGCAGTTGCTGCATGCTTCATCCAACCAAAGCACCAAATCTGGCTGCAAATCAGAGAGTGGATCTCATGGATCTGATTTTCCAGCAGAAGCAGCTCAAGGGCTTCACTGAAGCAGCCAGGAGTCACCCATAACAACACAGCCTGTCACACAGCCCTCTGTTGAAAACACCTGACTGCTGCTGAACAAGTTACTTTATTGCCTGATGGAGGTTGTGACTTTAATACTGAATTGTAAGAAAAAGATACATTATTACGGAATGTACTCTACTAAGGCAAAGATGGTCCAGCACAAAGCAAAAAAGTCCTAAGCTAATTTTAGGATAAAAACAAAAGTGTAATGAAACAGCAAATTGCTCATCAGCATTTAGAAAAGCAGCTACTCCATATGTGTACAATTCAAAGAGTAGAAAAGAGCAAAAGATAAGAACAGCAACAAAGAGGGATAAGCCAAGAATTTCAGGAAACAGCATCTCAAGTTTCTTTGGGGAAACAATCAAATGAGCTTTATTGTGACTTCCCCTTACTGTGCCCAGACCTCTCCTCAGCTTTCCTCCTCAGCCTCTCCCCAGCAGCTGCTTCCCATCCAACAGGCCTGGGAAGCCCAGGGCCGTGCCCAGCACCCTCCCACCTGCTGCTCTCTGGCACTGCCTGCTGGGCTGCCCCACTGCCCCACTGCCCCACTGCCCAGCCCCGAGCAGAACTTCACCCCTCGTCCCCACAGCCCTCCCCCCCAGGCAGGGCCTTCCTCCTTTGCCCCACACACCACCCTCTGGCCCCAGGAACTAAAAGGCTTTGGTCTTCAGGACTTTTCCCCCCCAAATCAATGGCTATGGCATGATGAAAGGAACAAGCACTTCTGGTTGATCAATCCAATTGTTTTATTTCCACTTGTTAAGAGAATCCTCTGCCTGCCAGCAGAGTTCAACATAGATGGGCAGACAGACTTCAATACAATTAAATACAGGAAAAATTGAACTATATACAACAAGACAGACGTCTACATAATATAAAGATTTTTTTCATTAGCTGTGAGCTCTTGCCAATGTGAAACATTATGGGAACTCAAATATATCAGGTTTTTTTTCCCTAAAAGAAAAAGCATGTAATGGATCTCCTATTTTTTTCCCCATGTACTGAGACGTAATATCCATTTTGAGATGCACAAAATTTGTGGCACTTCACAGGGTACACAAAAACTAAAAACTTTTTGTTATAGTTTATGATATCTAAATTTCAATTAGATCTATTTATTGAGACACTAACTATAAAGTGGTATTTACATGGAGGGAGTTGTGCAAAATCATTTGGACTATGGCTAATAGACTGTGAAAGATGCACAGTTAAGTGACTCACCCTCATCCCCAGCAGTAATGCCTTAAATCCTCTTCTGATCATCCCTCTCAGCAGGCACCCATGGAAACCTCGCCGTCATTTATCATTTCTGTGTTGAGCTACTGCGAGAAAGGGGCGTCTGTGACCCTGGAGGGTCTCACCAGTCTTGTTGTTGGGCTGCTTCTCTTCACACAATGAATGCTTTAAGTGCCAACTCTCTGCTCTTTGGGACACAAATGCAGCCATGGCTGCCACCACACTGAGACAGCCGCAGTCCTCGCTCGCAGTTTGCACCGCCCCAGGGAGCCCAAGGAGCTGCTGTGTGCAGCTCTGCAGGGGCCACCCTGCTGCCACAACACACAAACTGCACATTCCTGCCAACAGTGCTGAACCAAAGCTATTCCAAACCAAAGCAGAGAAGGTACTGCATTTCTTGAGCTAGGCTTTATGTAACAAAACTCTATTACTATATCCAGAAATATCTCTCAACATCCTAATTAAAAAAACCCCAAGCAAACAAACCAAAGACAAAAAAAAAACTCAAAGAAAAAACAAAACAAAACAAAAACCAACCCAAAAAACTCAACCAACTTTACTTTGGATTGCAAACTTCAAGAGAGACCTTGAGAGAGCTAATTTAGAAGAGCTGCTTTAATTAAAGGCTTACTACAGATCCCAAGGACAGGTAAGACAGACACATGCAATACCAACTCTAACTAAACACATCCTACAGTTGAGCTGCACCAGGGCACAGAATGGTTCTTATAATGGTTTCAATAATCAACCAACTGCCCAAAGGTGTCCAACTTTAATTCTGGAGTTTTTCATAGATGCATCTACTGCAGCTGAGGATCATAAAACACGGATTTTAATAATGTTGTCTACATAAACCTGTTTGTATCAGCTCATCATGGATTCCAGATCAGCTTGGACATTTTAGCTGTAAGTTTGAACTAGACATTTAGAACTCAGTCCTGGGGAAAAAGTGACTGGATAACAGAGCATAAACTGGTATATTCCTTCCTTCTCAACTAGAGGAATTCTCTCTCCTAGGAGATATCTCTGACTTCTTTTTTAAAACTACATTTAAAGAAAACTGGACAACCCTCAGGGCAAAGGGAGGTGAAACTTTTCTCTCAAAAAGCTGTCAAGTTAACATTGCTACCAAACACCTTTTAAAGCCTCCATTCCATAATGGCAGTACAGTCATTTAATTTTCAATCCTATTCACCAGGCTACATCCATGAGGTGTCAGTGTAACAGCCAGTGAGAACAGCACATTGAACTTAAAGCATTACACTGGGAAAAGCTGATACAGTCAGATCTGTAGGTTGTTTGGTATTCAGCTGACAAGAGGACAGCATACAATTTGCTTCTTATTACTAGGAAGCCTAACAAAGACTATATTCTTGTCAGTTATTAGGAGAGAGTTTTAAAGCAGATGTAAATCCAAGAGGCCATCTCACCACATTAGAAAATAAACTCAGTGTTTGGATTAAAATACAGGAATTCTTGGCAGTTAAAACAATCAAGAAATTATTTTCACATTGTACATGTTGCAATGTGTCTATGTACTTGAGATCTCATGGAGTTCATAAAAATATCTGCATGTTCAAGACTTCTGCTCAAAACTCTTGACTGCTGGTTAACAGCAGGTTGCTTTATTGCATAACCTTTGCTGTCAATTTAAGACTGAGTTATGAAATAACAACCCATGAGTACAGAACTCACTCTACTCGGGCAAAGATGACATGCAAGAAAGCAAGAGTCATGAGCTTCTTACAGGATGAAAAAAAAAGGAGTAAAGAACTTGCAAATTGCTAATCTGTCTTCTGAAAGAAAATTATTCCATACCTGCATGTGATGGTAGGAGTAATTTATAGAGTAAGAAAGAACAAAATATTCACACCCCCTCATTTAAGCATTAAAAAAAGGAGAAGGAAATGGATTAACTGCTTCCCTCCTGGTCTAGGCTGCTGGTCTAGTTTAGAGACAGTCATCCATGTAACATGATAACCAGGAACATAAGAAGCAGTTTGGACCATAAAAAAAGCTGTCTAGATACATACAAGTTGTTCTCCAAAAAAAACCCCAGTTTTATTTGGATTTGTGCACAACCTGCTGCTCTTTAAATCTTCAGAGCACTGAAAGCATGACATTTTCCCCCAAAATCCAGTTGAGTCTGTCCTGAGAAAAAAAAATACTCATATATAAATGGGATGATATTGTCTGTGAGTGAGTTTCTTCCTGCAGGTTGGGCAAGAGTTGGCATTCCTAAGGGAATCACGGAGGCACTGACTACAGAAGACGTGGCCACATTTTGTTGAGACAATCAGTCGTCCACTTTGCACAATCTGGAAGAAAAGAAACCACAACAGGCATTGGGAGTGAAGAATTCAACTTTGCTGGTCTACTGCCACCAGGCAAACAGGACTTAGGCTATCTGGAATTGACCTTTGCTCTCAGAATAGTAAAGAACCTGAAGATCTTCCAGTGCCATCCTGGCAAGGGCTCCTCCCTCTTCCCACACCACCAAGAAGTGACTTGGGCTGACAAGTTACTGTGAGCTTCAAGGCAAGCTGTGCTTCAAGCCAGTTCTCTGAAACATCCCACACTGGCCAAGCGAGTTGTGCAGCTCCCCCTTTCTCCCTCAAACCAAGCAGAAAGGATGACAGCCCGTGGATCCTTACCTCTGAGTAGACATCCATGCAAATGGGACAGCTAACAGTACCAGACGGCCTTGTGGTACAGAGAACAGAACAAGAAAGAACATGCAGCCATTAATTTCACTGCACATCAAGGGTCACCCACACACAAAATGTCACGTCACTACCTGAGTGCCCTGAGTAGCCATGCTGCATTTCTTTTCAAGATTCCTGTATATCTTTAACTCCCTCAGTTTGTGGCATGTCTCCCTTTGCTAAAGGACAGCTTTTCCCCAAGGGGAAGATGCAGTCAGTCACCCTGCTCTAGCACCCAGAACTAACAGCTCAGCAGTTAGCTCTGCTCAGCACTAACCTCCAGCAGGCCACCAGTGACAGCTCTGTACCAGAAGCACTGAGCTGTCCCTTGGAAACCAGTCATTCCAGAAAAGAAAGAGGCTGCCAGAAGTTCAAAAACCCCCTGTTCTAATTTAGCAACAGCCCAGTAACATATGCATTCCAAGAACTTCTCCTTATAAAATGGAGGTCAGGAACACAC
Organism: Climacteris rufus; assembly: GCA_013398175.1. Lineage (NCBI taxonomy): Eukaryota > Metazoa > Chordata > Aves > Passeriformes > Climacteridae > Climacteris > Climacteris rufus. The sequence continues at coordinate 2,757,183 of VZRZ01007938.1, forward strand.
TAATGTCAGCAAATAATACCAAATTTGTAGTTCCAAGGAGGAAAGACAGACTCAGTGTCTGTCACGGAGCTGTGGTTCCAGCTGTGCCTCTGCTGCCTTCATCCTCAGGCCAGCAGCACTGCACACACACTGACCACAGACACAGCTCAGCTGCCTAAGGAGCATGTCCCAGCAAGTGCTGAGTAACATCATCTCTCAGAAACCAAAAGAGCTCCCTGCCACTTTTCTTTACAAACTCATCTCTAGTTGAAACCTCCAGAACTCATTACCTTAAACACCTGGCTTTCTCATGTCACTGCCCATGCTGAACCACAGTTTGTAACTTATTAATCAAGCAGGAATAGAAGGCATGAGATGGCCTTGATCCCACGATCTTAAATGCAAGCAGGGAGCACTACTAACATCTACCCCTAGTTTCACCTACACAATTTAACTCCACTGATTCACCCATTTATACTCCTCGAATTCCTGAGGCAGCAGCTGCAATAGCACCTCAGTAACAAATCAACTGCTGATAATCTTGGAAGGATGAGGAGTCCAATGGTGCAGATTAACACTGCAGTTGGCTCTGGCAATCCCCAGCATCAGGAAGGACCCTTCTGTCAATGTTAAACACTGCAACCACTGAGTTTTTTCAGCCTTATCTACACAGAGCAGGAAAGCACAATCTTTTAACGGAGAAGGCTGAAGGAACAAACTATTACTCTTTTATATAACCCAATTAGTAGTATTTGTTCTCTGAAGTACTTAATAACCAAAATTTAAACATCTACAACTCCACTGGCAAAATGCACTATGGATTAGAGTAACATAGGACTTTTTGGTGGCATATTTATGACCTGGCACCCTGAAGTTAGATACTCAAGTTCTCTCCTACACTGACTTTCAGTAATCCAAAAGGCTCAAAGCACACCAGCTTCATTCAACCCTGTATTTCCTTCCACCCAAAAAAACCCCCTCACTTTAAAAGAAGTTTATACCACAATTCTTAATGTCCTTCAACTTCTCTAGTCACATAAATACCTTATTTCACTTCATGAGTCTAACATATTGCAGCAGGATTTACTGTTTCTCTGCAGAATGGGATCTTTACTGACTCAAACAGCAAGATCTCCATCCCATGTACAAACATATCAGGGCTCCATGACATCCACGGGACAGAACAAGAACTGGCCATAGGAGCATGACCTCCAGGATCACCTTGCCAGTACACCTTGGGAAGGACAGCTGCTGCTTTGACAAAGGGGCACCTGGCACACTATGTAAAAATTAGGCAGGGAGCACATAAGCATTGTTACTGGAATTTGCCAGGCTGCTGCCTGCCAGTCTTGTGATGCCAAACCTCACGGACACCGCCAGCAGCACGGCATATCCAACATAAACACTAGAGCTTTGTAGGAAAAGCAAATGCAATACATTGTGAGCTATGGCCTGTGACTAATCCCCACCTCCTTGCCATACCCCACACTCATCTTTTAGGCTCTGTACAAAGTTGTACATCTGTCTGGGGCTGCCTTTTCATCCTAAAGTGAAAATGGTGTCATTTGACTATCACACAACATAGGATGTCACACTCTTTCAAGGAGGGAACTGAGTAAGTGAAGGTTTCAAAGATCAGCCAGGTGATGACAATCTCAGCCCTGCCTGTCTGTACAGGAGCACAGCTCAGTGCCTGGCAGGTCACCAGGCGTACGTACTTGGAACTCGCAGTCTCCTCCTCCAGCGGTGCCAGTTCTGGCGCCGCTTTCCCGGTGACATAGACATCGCCGTCCCTTGGCTCATCCTCGTCGTCGCTGCTCAGCACGCAGCTGTCTGACTGCCGCTGCCTTCGCAGCCGCGCGTTCCTCCTCTGCCGCTGGTTCTCTGGAATTTCACTTTCATGAGTTACCTATTACACTACTGTATCTCTCTCTCCCTGAACTTCCCTTGAAATGCAAGATTAGACCATACTCAGCTGGGTAAAAGCGATCTTAAACTCATTTCCAAATATTAAGGCCGACCACGTTCAGACACTGTGAATATTCTGCTACTTACTGACACAAAACATTTGCTCTCTTCATCCTACAAAGTTCAAACTTAACCTCAAAGATGCTCAGTGTCACACATTCCATGAAATTACACGCTGGGAACCAATCTCCCCTATAAAGGGAAGGTACCTCTCCCAGTCCTTACTGACAGAAACTGCTACAATCCTATGGGGAGGACCTACAACAACTGCTGTGTTCTGGGAGAGAGAGGACTGAAGTCAAGTATCCCTGCATCCATGTAAAAATAATCAAGCATTAATCATTTAAAATTACATAAAGAGTCACTAAATTATAGCCCCTTCCTGCCTAAGTGTTCAGCTACAACTTTTAATGCAGGTATTTCTCACTTGCTCTTGCTCCATTCAGAGCACAGAACAGATTACATGCCAGACATGCAGCTGGCATACAAATACATCTCCAATAATATAATGAGAACCAGGTCTGAAAGATGTAAAGGATTAACTTCTTTAGACCAGTAACCATTTTAACATCTAAAGTAGAAAAACAATTAATATTTCTCACTACAAAATTTGAGGCATGTTAGACTAGTGAATACTATGGCCACAAATCACTTTCTTTAGCTCCTTCACTACAATACAGATTAAATAAACTTTTTGACCTTTTCTTATTCAAAGCCAATATTCCACTGTTAATTAAAATGATGGTCAACTTGGGGCTTAAAGAAATTCTGTCTTTGGAAAATAAGAAATATTTAGAGCAGTTTTGATGTATTTTATTTCAGATACTTTCTACAAGCTCTGATAGTGACTAACAAACAGACTGGATGAATTCTCTAAGGCACTGGCCAGAGGCTTTAGCAATGTCCTTTGCCTTTTGCAGTTTCAATCCATACTGCTCAAATTCATTGGAAAAGGCAAACAAAACAGTAACAATAATTAAACTTCGGGCTGTTCCATTATTAATTTTAAAATGTCAACTCACCTTCAACAATCTTGCATCAATACACATGGGAAGGGAGAGAAAAGAAAATACAATTAGATTTTGTTGTGCACCCCTGGTGTTACATACAGACACCAGATAAGTGAAGCAGTTCCAACAAATCAAGCTAAGAATGGTAGGCTATTGCTCCTATTTTGATTAGGAATATTAAAAGTACATTAAATGCTTCTCTGTAAACAACTGAGGGGATGCTGATGGTTCTGCTCCTGCTGCTCCAATGGGGTAGAAACAGAGGCAGCTTTCGAACCACCTGAACCTGCTCCTCCATGCTCCCCTGCTTCAGTTCCCTGCTTTAGGGTTTCAACCTGCAGATGATTCTTTCCCTCTTTCTCCTCAAACAGGCCAATTCAGCAGGGGTGTCCATAAATGCTTCATATTAGAGCAGCTGCAAGAAAAAAAATCCCACTCCCCAACCCACTGTTGGTGGAACTGGAGCAGGGGCACTGCAGATTCTGTTGTTAAGTGTGAGGCCTTTCCTTTGCAAAGGCTCAGGAACAAACCCCGCAAGAAATACTCCACATGCTATTTCTGCTGCTTGTTTCTGCTTTGCACAGCAGCAGTGGCATCCCAAACCTGAGGGGATAAACAACACTGTTGGCTGGATCACAGACTACTTTAGCTTTCAAAAGAGCAGAAAAAATTTAAGGTTTTTGAAAGACTTCTTGGAGTATTAAGCTGAACTTATTTTACTTACTCTTCTCTCCCTTGTTTTTTTCTTTAAATCATTGGCCTATAGGGATATTAGACAAAATTCTTCACCAAAAGAGTTGTCAAGCACTGGAAGAGACTGCCCAGGGCAACGCTTGAAGCCACCATCCCTGGAGGTATTTCCAAGACAGGTACAGGAGGTGCTTAGGGACATGGTTTAGTTGCAGGCTTGGCAGTGCTGGGTGAATGGTTGGACTCGTGATCTTAGAGGTCCTTTCCAACCTGAACAATTCCAGAATTCTATCTTCACTATATCTGGAAAAGCTTCAACTATCAACTGCATCTCTTTATGTTACACTAATTCTGACTGATATATATTAACTGCAGGTTCTGAAGCAAAAAGTTAAACTACTCTATGACTAACTGCAAGTGCACCTCCAGAGCAGCTTCTGTATTATCTGTAACACAGGACATTCATGCCCTGATAAGTCAACTTTGAACTTAAAACTTACCCTTCAAATCAGATTCTATCAGGCACCACAAGAGATAATTTGACTACAGGGTTTAGGCAAGTCTGCAATTCACTACTTACCACAACAGAATCATTGTGAGTTAGATCAACAACTACGGGATCAGAAGATTCACATGTGAGATCTACTACTTCTTCACCAGCTGAAAAACAAAGTTAGAATCAAGGTCAGACTGCAGAGGAGTAAAACTGCCTGCCACTGTGTGACAGGCTGAGATTCAACCATCCTCTGTCCATCTTCTCTTCAGGAATGAGTCCAACATTTCACTCCAGTTTTGCCCTCAGCAGTCCCCAGAGAGCATTACCCCTGCCTTCTGCAAGCTGCAATGCAAGAGAAAGAGCAGCTGAGCTCCTCACACAGTTCTGTTGGATGAGAACAGCTTGCAGGTACACAGCAACAGACAATTCACCTGGCACAGGAGAATGTTTATCACACAGAAAAATAACATGAACCATATAGGATATAGTAATTTTACAGTATTGTGCTGTACATGTTCCATTGAGGAATGGGGCACAATTAATGATGAAGTTTTCTTATCTTCCTCAAACGTGGGAGTTCCCAAATTTAGTTTGCGATTCTGTGTAGTGGCAGCTGCTGTAACTCCCATCTCATCTGAGTAGACATCCAGATGTTTGAGCAGTTCTTGAGGACCTTTCCTATGCAACTCATCTATCACTAGTGGCAAATACATTGTAGCTCAGTAACAAACCCAAACAGTTTTCAGCAGCCTTGTTGTTTAGAGATGCCATACCAGGCACTTCCTAAAATCAGGTTTCCCCTCTTCCCCAGTAAACAGCCTAGAAACTGGCAAAAACACACGTTCAGCTGGACCCAAACCCTCCAATCAGTTTCTCTTCTTACCAGTTGAAAATAAAGCTTACCACTTTCTTCAAGTTCTATTGGCTCTGCTTCTGAAGCCATTTCTGCAGTAGAAGCCACGAGTCTGTTTCTTTTTCGACCTTGCCTAGAATTAACTGCTCCTCCACGGCGCTTTCGTTGAGTCTGAGAGAGAACAGAGACTTTGCATTTTCTGTGCCAGCAATATTAACATAGCCCTCAATTTTGCAACACCACTGAAAGCACACAAGGCCACAGGAAGCACTCCCAGAACAGCTGGTAATATTCATCAAATGGTGGTATGGGTTATTGCTACCTGAACTGCCTGCAACAAGGAGAACACATCACCCCACATCCAGATCTCTTACCAGCTGCCTCACCAACAAAAAGCCTGTCATGATGGTTTGCAAATGAGAAACTAGTCCACAATTTATCAGGTTTTTGCTCACACTGTGAGCATTTCTGAACTACTGCTAGCACCTAGAGATTCAAAATCTCCACTGAAGTTACAGGAAGATTCAATATACTTATGTCCCTGTGTATTAACTACAAACTCTTAAAATAGTTTTCAGAAATACAATGGGAAACATGTTTCAAGAATCAGGTTTGCATTGAGTAGTAAAATACTTACTGTGCTCATAGTGTTTCTTGATTTAAAACCACTGAAATAGAGGTACAAACACCAAAAAATTAATGGCAAGGAAGCTATAACTATAATTTCCTTAGATTCCTTTAGGTAGCTCACTGATAAAAACTCCAGATTTCTGAGGGTAGACTGCGTTGTTCTTCCAAACCTATCAAAGAGAAGAGAGAAGATTACTTATCTGCAGTGCTTGTCCTTTTCATACCCCCAGCTCCAAGATTGCCATTCCTGAGCCACCAGTTTCTGCACAAAGCCAGAGGGGAGGAAGTCCCCAGGGTCAGAGTGTGAGCCTCAGACACCTGCAGCTGGGCCCTGAGCCTCAGTCATCCTCACCCAGTAACTAAACACCAGAATAAGTGACTGACAGCAAACTAGAAGAATATTAAGAAATCCCAAAGACATTGAACTGAAAAGCAACGGATTGATGCTTGAGGCAATGTCTGTGGGCAGGGGTCAGTGGGAATTGTGTCATAAGCAGCCATCTGCAGACAACCTAAAACTCCAGGTGAGTTCTCTTCTGCAACCCATCTCCAGAATCCAACAGCTGGGAGCCAAAGAGTTTGAGAGGAATCTAAAGCAAGTGAAGCAGACAAATTTCAGTTTCAAAGTACTTGCTGATCTGCAGGGAACGTGAGTTCACTGCAGCTGCTCTGTTCCTGCACAGGAGCACGCCCAGCTACCTGCCAAGGGGGAGAGGTGAGAGGCACAAAGGCAGCTCTGGGTAACTGCCAGGCCACTGAAGGTCCCATCTCAGAGCCTGGCTGTGGCACAGCCACCACGTGGCCAACACACAGCGAGGAGCTGGGGGTGGGCACGAGGGGGGACAGTGGAGGGACCAGGAAAAATCCAATTGTGTCAAACAAGAACTGCTGAACTGTGCTCCTGAGCTGCAAAGGCCAGCACACGCTGCAGCCCACTCCCAGAGGAGGAAACACGAGTCTTTACAGTGGGGTGGAACAGCCCTGGTAGTCAGTCCTAGCCTTCAATTAAAGGAAACCTGACCAATCTTTTTCTGCTTCAACTTACTCCATTTCTTAATTCACTTTCTTATGAGACCCATTAACATTGAACTGTGACATTATTAAAACAAAATATGCTTGAGAAAAATGCTTACTCAGAATTTGGTATTTATTACTAAGCCGAAAGATACATTTATGTGTAGTTTGAAGCAACACAATACCACTCATCAAATTTCTCACATTTTTTCATTTTAAAGCTGGCTCAAAAGCCAAAACAAAAGTCAACATGCCTTTTTTTTTTTTTCCCCAGTTGAACCCCATATGCCAGACTTAATGCTCAGTGACTCTACAGGTACAATAGATCCCATTTTTGGAACCTCTTTGTCTAACACCTTTCCCACTTTGTTTTTTTAGGAATCTAAACTGACACATTCAGCTTCCCTGGGAGAAAAGAAACAGTCCTGTGTTCTCACCTGGGATGCTGGAGACTAAGGCTAAGAGTCTGCAATCAGAGAAAGCCAACTGACTTCAGTCTCTTTCTTTCTCAATGCAGGACTCACACATGCCATCCTTTCCATAACATTCTGTGTCCAGGTAATTGAACACTTCATCCCACTGTTCATAAGGTCTAAATGTCATTTCACTTGTTAAGAAAGAAAGCTTCTCTGCAAGCCTTACCAACATTCTTGGGAAGATCCTATTTTACTCCCTTCACTGAGTTTCTGGGATACGGGACAAAAACTTTTAAAACAAGACCATGCCTAATGCTGCACTCATACAAAAAAACAACCAAACTAAACCCAAAGAGAAATTGTTCTGTGAGCGCATTTTCTAGGTGCTATACAAGTTCCTAGTTCCAGATGACTATTATTCATGGGTTTGAAGGTTTTAGGAGACAGGGGAAAGAAGAACACACTGCACAAAGGATGAGGGATGAGGGCAAGGAAGAGAATCATCCCTAAACCTTGCCCAACTGCTCTTTCAAATGAATTGCTTCAAGACAAGTTACCATCCCCATTGACCAGCTACAAATGAAATAAATATTCCTTAGGTAAAAGAGTTTTCTGCACACAGCAAGAGGATGAACAAGAGTGAGCAACACATGAGGTATATTAAGAAGTTAAGCCATTAGATTCTAAGTTTATTTCATCAAGAAAGCCAAGAGACATTTTCCTTGATTCTCCTCAGATATCAAATTGGAAAAAAAATACCTGGACACTAAAAAGCTGGGAAATGTTAGTTGGTACAAACACCTGAGGAACATAAAGAAATGAACTTTATACAAGCTTATTTTAAACTAGAGGTTGTTAGAACTGTTTTTACATAGAACCTTTCAGAGCAACCTGACACACTGACATAGCTGCACTGCTGACAGACAGCACAAAATAAGCCTATTGTATTCATCAGGCAGCACAGGTTTGGACACCTAGAAGGTTTCACAGAGCAGGTGATTTTCAGATCTAACACTGAATACAACCCAGTGCAATGGTTTGTTCAACAAGTATCTTTAGAAAGTGTTAAAAACATGGGGGGGACACCTGGGATGACTCCAAACAAAAAGTGTTCCACAGATCCTCTTTGGCTACACGTGGCTCAAATGCCAAAGAGCTGTAACAGAAGAAAAAATGAAGCCAACCAGCCAACTTAAATTTTGAAGTTGTGGTGAAAACTGAAGTAACACACAGCAGAAGAAATGTTAAGACTATTCTATCCACTTTAAATACTCACAGACTTCTTTACCCAGATACCAAACAACAAATTATTTAAAGGATTACTAGGAAATGTCTCAGAGGGTCTAATGTCAGACCTCAATGGCAACAGAGCATAGAACCATTTTTTCACCAAAGTGACAGAGTGCACCATTGTTATTTAGATGATTTAATTTTCAGAATCTTAGAACACTGACACTTGGCTTTCTTTATAATTAATGCAGAGTACCTATATGGCACAAATGTTGTAGTTGCTGATGGCTCAAATCTTAACCTCTCCAGAAGCTGCTTCTGAAAAATTAAATTGAGAATTGATACCCATAGAGATGCTCCTTGCTGTAAAACCACTTCAAATGATCATAGGCAGGTTCCTCAGCTTCAACACGACTCATCTCAGGAGAATCATGTTTACTAAGAAAAGTCAGACTGCTGCAATTTATTAAGACTACGGAAGGAGCCTTATCATCCAGCAACGTTTTTGCTTTGTAAGAACAAACCTCTGCTGTGGAGCTATAGATTTCCACATGTTATTGGCTTACTTGGGAAACTTCATTGAACACCAACTGCCCAAACTGTAAAATACATTCTGAAAATAAAGCAGAGTTTACTTTCTTAAATACACCACAGATCAAGTTTAGCACAGGAGCAGAAGTAAGCAGATTGCACATTAAGAGATACACTGATCAGTAAAAATTCTTTAAAAATCTTCACAACTGCAGGACCACTTAATTTAAGGGCATGATTTGTTCCACAGGACTGGACAGCCCAAGTTCAGTGACAAAGCCTGTGCACCCTTCTCCCAGCAGTCACTGTGAAACCACCCACACCAAGACTCCCAGGAGTGGATAACGCCAAGAGTGACTGCACCAACCTGCCCCCCTCAACCCATACACATCCACTGACCTCACTCACAGCTTTAGCTGCAGTTATCTGTGACACTTATGCCAAGATGCATTCAGACAGCAATTCCAAATTCTAAAATTACAACTTTTTAAAAAGTAAAAAGACTTTTCTTTGTGTGAAAACTTAGCAAGCCAATAAATATGTTTAACTTTTACAGACTTTTTATTGCTTCACTGCAGGATGGTACAGTCCCAGAAAAAGCCACTCCCCTTCCTCTCACACACAGAGGATGCAGTTATTGTTCCTGTCACTTAGGTCTCCCGAAGGCTTAAGCAGTGCTGATCTCATAACAAATAGCATTCGAAGACTAAAGCTACCAACTCTTCTCTGTACTTGAGAAAAAAGGTCAAGCTGTATAAATTATGTTTACACTAGGAGTGGTAACTACTGCTATTCATCGTTTAAGTCTCTTGTTAAGTTTTTTCTTCTACAAAAAAGTTAACATCTTCACTGAGTTCAACCTGAGCTAATTAAACATGTTTGAATTACCACTCAAAAATAATTGATTCTCTAGAATACTGAAAATTTCTCTTGCTCCATTCTCAAAACAGTGTCTTGGTCTCCCACATCCTTAGCATGAATTGAGGCAAATTGTCTTAAGCAAGAGACAGACATTTTCCGTGTGTCTCACCAACACAAACAAGACTTAAGTTCATATTAATCCTAAGCATGACAAATACACTGAACTACCTACTTAAAGAAACCAGTCATGTCAATCCAAATTTTGGGAACGTGCAAGGCACAGCTGACAACACCATTATATGCTGAATTTGTCAAGACGTGATATCCCTCGCCTTTAAGACATTGCTTCTCATTTCTACTCCAGATATCTCTTTGTAAGCCTAACAACGGGAAACACCACATCAAAGATCTATCTACATAACGAGATTTTTGCCCTCAGAAGATGCAGAACCAGTCACAAAGTGCTAGTCCACAAAGAGCAATAATCTGATATTTCACTCTTTTAAAGCCTCCTATCCTGTATTTCCAGTACCTTGAAAAATGCTCTCATTTTTCAGACGCACTACACCAACTTCAGTGAAAACAGAAACTGAGTTTGTGTTATCCAATTAGGTCAAACGTTCCCATACTAAAAAGCTTAGTGGGAGGCATCATAAAAAGAGTAAAGATGAGAGATAACCAGCTTACCACAGAGATACACCAGTGTGCCTGCTCTAAGCAGGCAGCTACATCTACAGACAAACGACATGTTCATGAACAACCTAAGAAAACCAAAACAACTCCAAAAACAACCAAAGAAACCAAAAAACCACACACAGAACAAAACACACCAAACCTTTTAATTGGTCCTATGTCCTATTTCAGAAACAGCAAAGAAAAATGGGCACTGGCCAGAAAAAAAGCTTATTGCTCTTACTTGCACAAGTTTCTCTGAGAGACTCCACAGCTCAATTTCAATAGTCCCACAAACCAGATACAGAAGAAATGAAAAAAACCTAGTTAAGTGTTTCCACATCCTGTAATGAAGAGCAGGTGGAGGCTGAGGCAGGAGAGGAACACTCCCCCCCCCACGCTGTCACACAAAATGGGAGGGGAGAGCGACAACTTCATGCAGCTGCATCCACCGAGCCCAGGCTGTTCCTCCTCCGGAGAAGAGACCTGTCCTGTCTTTCCCGGAACACGGGGCAGGACCGACGTGGCCCAGCCGTGCCGGCACCTCGGCGCTGCGGCCGCCGCCGGTCAGGGCAGGGCAGGGCAGACGCGGCGGGGCC
>VZRZ01007938.1:2768934-2781266 GCA_013398175.1 Climacteris rufus
CCCCCCGCCCCAGTCTCCTGAAACCTTTTGCAGAATCTCGGAATCACAGAGTCAGTTAGGTCGGAAGAGACCTTTGAGATCATCAAGTCGAACCTATGACCGAACACCACCATGTCAACCAGACTGTTGTAAATTGCTCACGCAGAAGGAACAGTTAATGGAACATTACGTAGGGTTAGTGCACCTTGTAGTGCACCTTGCACCAAGTGGGCTTAATGCAGTTCCTTCTGAAACATTGGCCAGGTTTTATACCAAGGGCAAAAAACAACATCGTATGTGGAAGACCACGGGGGGTCCCCTCTGAGACCCCTCTGAGGCTCACTGGGCAAACCCAGGCAACATCATATCTAACACTTTTCTGATGAATATGTGCACTGCTATAAATGAAAGATATTAAACTAATAGAGGGCATCCAAAGGAGGGTCACAAGGATGGTGAAGGGCCTTAGGGGAAGCTGTATGAGGAGCAGCTGAGGGCACTTGGTCTGTTCAGCCTGGAGGAGACTGAGCAGAGGCCTCACTGCAGTTACAGCTTCATCCTGAGGGGAAGAGGGACAGGCACTGATCTCTTCTCAGTAGTGACAGTGACAGGACCCAAGGGAATGGCCTGAACTTGTGTCAGGGAGGTTTAGGTTGGATATTGGAAAAAGGTTCTTCACCCAGAGGGTGGCTGGGCACTGGAACAGGCTCCCCAGGGCAGTGGTCACAGCACCAAGCCTGATGGAGCTCAAGGAGAGTTTGAACAATGCTCTCAGGCACAGGGTGTGACTTTTGGGGATGGTTCTATGCAGAGCTAGGAGTTGGACTCAATGATCCATGTGGGTCCCTTCCAACTCAGCATATTCTGTGATTTTGTGGTCCTTGGCTAATAAATACATACATCATCTTGAGCCAGACACACAGGTTAGGCCAAGTTACCCCCTGCACATCCAGTGCTGTAATAAAGTAATATCTGCTTCTTAATACTACATTGGTGTGAAGGAGTTTTATTCTTGATTTTCAGTGACAAGACCATGGCACTAAGTGCCCTGTCAGTCTCCTTAAACACCTCCAGAGATGGTGACTCCACCACGTCCCTGGGCAGTCCATTCCAATATCTGATCACCTTTTCTGTGAAGACATTCTTTTTCTTAGTGTGTTTCCAAAAGACTGAGCAAAATTCATCAGAGCTGTGAGTGTGGGTGATTGTTACCTGTTGCCTGTGGAACAGTTACTCCAGATCCAGTGTGTAGCTCATAAACACTTGCAGAGGTGTTTCAAGGCCCTCACCTCACTACCAAAAGGGGTTTTCCCCAACCGTTTTACCTTAGTGCAATGAGCATCTGTCCTTCTCTGGATTCTTACTGCCCTGTGCCTGGCAACCGGGCTGTTTGTAGATGAACTGGTAGTTTTCCCTGGTGACTTTTCTTGCCTTCTCCATCCTTGGGTGAGGAGTGCTGGAGATTTGTATTAGGTTTTTTTCTTCTTGCCATCCCAACATAACCATCTCTGTGTCTTTGATTTCATTTACATAATAAAACACCTGTGTTCCCTAGGGGAGGTTGGATTACCTGACATGGCAGTCACTGAGTGTGGCTTTCCCTCGTTCCTGAGGCTGATGTGGAAGAGGGAGCCAAAGGCCACCCAGCAGTGGCCATGTTACATGAGTGGTGAGCACCTTGTGTTTAGTGCCTGTCACAAGGTAAAACCCCTTGGTCTTCCTCAAGTAATCTGGGCTTCTTTACACCTCCTTACACTGTAGTGGCATGGGAAGGCTTCTGTGGTCTGGCCATCTATGCTGAAATGAGAGATCTTTGGAATGTGCAGCTCCCAGCACTATAAATGTTTCTTTATGAGTCTGTCACTATGATCAGACAGGTGAGACCTCTGATTTTGTCACTCTGTTTTGATGGATGATTTCAGAGTCAGCCTTGTTCATCCAGGCTCCTATCCTTGCCTGCAAATGGTGTAACAGATGTGTAAATGAATGAATCATGAATTATTCACCCACCTGTGTTTCCATGAAGCAAGTGTAGAGGCACTGCTCGCTCAATTATCCGTTTGTGGCTGAACCAGGTGGTGGATGGTCCCTGCCACAGGCACCAGCAGAGGCAGCAAGTCTCAATGTGTGGCTTCACAACTCACCTGGCTCCAGTGGCATTGCAGCTGCTTTTGTAATACAACACCAACAAGACCTTTGTGGCTCTGTGTTGGGTCACCTCAGGTTTCCGTACCACACAGGAATAGGAGAGAATGTGCTCTAGAAGCCAGGGGCAGAGCGCTTCTGGGTAGCATCTGCTGTGTCCAGCATCAAGTTATACACATTTGTCAGGAGGAAGGTGGTATTCATGTTCTTCTGTGTATTCTGTTGCAAGACCTGCCATCACTGAAAAATCAATAGGCTATATTGATACAAAAATACCAATATAGGAATATATTGGTATTTTCTTCAAAACACATTCTTTTTGATTGATTCTGAAGATGACTTTATGTATCAGATCCTAAAGTAGCAATAGGGCTACTTGTGACTTCTGAAGGCAAAAATTCCACATCTGCATTATTGAGATTCCTCTATTCCTCAGTCCTTTCATTTGAGAGCAAGAAAAATATGGAGAAGGAAATAGTTCTGAATCAGCTTGATTGCAATTCAGTAGGGATTTTGAAAACTTGGTCCAAAATCACAGGGGAAGAAGCCTGCAGTGTGATGGGGTTTTGAAATTTCCACATGACCTCCATATCTGCTTAATGATGCTTTTCTTTCCTTTTTAAAATTCTCATGAAAGTTTAAGAAGAACTGTTCAGCCATGCAATGTCCTAGACTATGACTGTCAGCTGTTAATTGCTAGCTTCTGGAAAACCAAGGTGTTAGAGTCACCACTTAGCTTTGTTGTTCTGAATACAGTGCAAAAGAATGCTGAACAACCACAAAGGAAGACAAACTCCCTGCCACCAAGGCTTTGTCATTTAAAGATATTACAATACCCAACTAGACATGGTATCATAGTTCTCTTTTCTCTGTAGTTCTGCTTCTGTGATTCCTTCTTTTCACTCTGCTGTGTTCCTTAACTCTTGCTATGGAGCATGAGTCCTACCTGCATTGCTTTTGTGGACTCTTATAGCATTTACTTTGAGTGAAAAATACAGCACATTTTATCAGCTTGTGGGTTGTGGAAGTGATCCTCACAGCTAGATGGCAACAAAAGAATTCCATTAGACCTCCTTCCATAAAAAGTGAGAAATACAATGTTGTGAGAGTATTAAAAGCAGCTGCCTGACTCTAATGTCAGTGACAGTCTCCTTCAATTTAAATATTTGCAATAGCCATAATTAAACACTTAGTAACTGACATTGAGTTAAAATAGAAATGCATTACATAGACTTACTGCTGGGCAGATTTTAATTCTGATTTATATCCTCCTTGGCTTTGTGCCTGGTTAAGTTTTGTGATTTAAAGGCTATTTTACACAGTATAGAAATTGTCATAGAGGGCAAATTATCTTCTAGGTGAGTAACAGAATTTTGACTTTTTCTGGAAGCAGCTCCCTGAAGAGATCAATGTTATATTCTCCTTTCACTGTTTCAAGACTGAAGAGATTTATGTCTGCAAACAGAGGGACAGTCTGCCTGGGTCACTGAATCTAGGCTCTGGCTCCTGGAGTCTTTCCCATCATCTAAACCTTCTAAGCAGTTTTTCCCTCATCCTCTAAAACAGCAGTCAAACTGGTGATCCTCTTACACAGTTACTGTCATGTAAGATGTGTTCAGAAGGCATGGTCAAGTTGACCATGCCTTCTGAAAAGATGCATCTGTAAACAAATGTTCCTGGGGGTTTCCCCTCATTTTTATTCTTTTGAGATAGCAAACCATGGCATCATATACAATAACAGCAATACGGGTCTCAGCACGCTTACCCAGATATTTGCCATTATGCTGTAGGAGCTCTGATGATAATGTTTCAGTTTCCTAAAGCTTTTGATTCTAGCAGAAAAATTCATTATATAATTATTCATTCTATCATTATAAAAGAATATTAAAAATTAGATTACTTTACAACCCCACAAGTCTCTCCCCACCATTTTTATTCTATTGTGCCTGTAAGACCACATTTTTCTAATCACACTGTAAAGGTGAAATAAAGTATAAAACTCAACCTTGCAGTAAATAGGTACACTGGGATATTTCCAGCAGGCCTGAATTTGTTCCAAATGTATTTTATTTTAGATCAGAGCGCAGTACACAGGCTTTGGCTCCACTTCTTGCTGCAGCAATGGCAGCCCTTTTCTGAGCTGCTTCTCTGCCCATGAAGCCATGCTGAAGGGTTCTGAACTGTCTTTCCCGACTCTCTTCCAGCTCTTTCCAATGGTTCCATTGCAGAGAATCCTGCAGGAAAGACACAGAGATGATCAGACTGCAGGTGATACAGGGGTTCTCTTTAGAGCATCCACTGAACTTCTGTTTGATCATCCTGCTGGGTGACAACGCGTTTTGTTTGCTAACGTGATTGGGAAACTGCTCAACATCAAACTTGGCATGATGAATAGAAGGGTAACCTGAGTGGGTTGCCCAGTTTAAGATGACTTAAACACAGCTGCAAAACTCCACAAAACCATGGGAATGATGAACTGTGACATGCCTTGGGTGAGAGAGGGAGTGAGCATCCCAGCTTGGTGTGAAGGGATGTGTGTGACAGGAAGCTGGGAAAGACAAGAATTGGAGATGGGGCAAGATGCTGTCTTGATGGGATGAGCATGTGGTGCTAAGAGTGGGAAGGCAGGTGTTGAACAGATGAGCCCTGCTCTGTGGTAGCAGAATGTGTAACAAGAAGGTGAGGCCAAGGCCACGGCTGGAGGAATTGTGCCTGTGCAGGACGCAGGGTGTTGCTATTGCCAGCCTCATGTGGCACCATCTGCCTCTGCCCCCTTGCCAGTGCTGGCAGTTGAGCAAAGGTCTGTGAACAGCAGGTCTATTGCAGAGCTTTTCTCCTTATGTAATAACCAGACCTTGCTTGACACGATTCTGGTTTTCTGGGGGATAATCTTTAAGAGTCCTGCTTGCTTTTTACGCTCCATTGTTTTTTCTACAATCTTCTTCTGCAGGTTTAAAATGCGTTCATCTTTCATGGGCCTTTCACCAGACTGGGACTTTTTCTTTTCTTCTTGCCTGAAAAATCAAAAATAAGAAATGAGAAGGTAAAATAATATCATCCCACAGAATAAGTCTATATGAGCATATATTACCTTGGTAGTAATGAATTTGTTCTTGCTTCTGGGAACCAGTTAGACTCAAAAGAGATTTAAATCATATAACTTGCATGTGGTGTTCACAACTTGTCTCTTGTTGTTTACAGAACAGCATTACTAAACTGCATACAATAATTTTTTCCCACAGGATGCCATGATGTCAGTATCTGAAGTATTTCAAGCCTGACATGACAATCTTTAGGACAAAAAAGGTGCAAAACCTGGGATAATACTGCAGCTCTTTTCTTGTGAGAACTAAGGAGTTTTCCTTAAATGATCATTAATATTCATCTTGATTCCTGTATTCCTTGGCAAATTATATTATTTTCTGTGTAATCCCAATGCCCAGATACGGAATCAATGGGATGGTGATGGATTAATTAAGGTTAGTTGCTCTAGGTGAGCATAAATTGATAGCAGCAGCATAAAAGTAAGGCATAAGAGAGAAGTTATTGGATAGTCTTACTTTTTATCCCCTTCTATTTTAGCCATTTTTCTATCATTTGGAATTTATATTTTATCTGGTTTTGCATACTTTCACACAACTGGCACAATTTACTCCCAACTTCTCCCTGAAGGTTACCCCATCTTACAGAGTGACTCACTTAACATCCAACTTTCTGTTTTTTTCAACATTGCCATTCAATTTGGCTTAGCATGATCAAATAGCAGAATTAATTTTATGTCATGAGCAGCTGTGATTCTCTGGCCAAATTCAAAGTTAAAGGAATGTACACAATTATATAATGTATATACCTGTTAGATCTACCCAGTGCAGCTGGCAAGCATAGTTCTATAAAAGGTCTCTTTATGTTGCAGTGGTGCAACATTACAATTGCTTTTATTGGAAACCAGATAAAGACTTCAAATGACCCAGAGCAGAGTCCATGAGGGCACTGTCCATCTGACTCTGTAGCTGTCATTCTGTCAGTGGCAGGACTCATTTCACAGACAAGTTACCTCTTGGAAATAAATGTTTTACAACTGAACTCTTCCCTTGTATCTTGGGTGTTTTCAGACATACTCTTCTCAAGAAGCTGGCAGATATGAAGAAGAAAGAAATTCCTTCTGATGCTAAACCCACCAATTTGCCTTAAAAAAGTGTCTGTATCAAGACTTCAGGAATCCAAACACTTCCTTCATCTTGGGAGAGATGGCTTTTGCCTGCCTTGTTAGATTTATCTTTGCTTATAGGAAACTCTCTGTGACAGCAGGTTTTCTTCAAAGCAGCCAGTCCAGACTAGAGGTCCCCAGATCCTCAGGAACTGGATGAAGGGGAAATATGACCTGTGTTATATTTTGAAATGTGACTGGGAACTCCAAATAAAGGGCACAGTTTAGCTTGGCTTCTCATTTCCAATTGCTTTCCTGAACATCTCTGCTCCTTGTGCCATGCTATCTGGTTAGGATAACATTTTCTTATCCTCCTTAATACTGTGATATATTCTGCTACACTGAGATTACTTTGTAACATTATACTGTAAACCTAAAAATTATATACTATCACTTAATCTAAGTGAGGACATGGTTTATTTCTATTTGCACTATATCAAGGCATTGCATTCAAAGGATACAGGGGAACATAACAGTAAGGTTTTAAGTAAATACTTGATGATTAAATCTTGTCAGTGGGAATACAACAGAACCTTTCCTTACATGCAAATCCAGATTCTTGTAAGTACAATTAAAGAAAATATACTAAGAGGTTTAACATCATGAAGCAGCAGCAGCTGCTTCTGTATTAACATTGTAAATAGTTGCTTATCCCCAGAGTAATATTCATTCCTCTTCTACATGAAGTCTTGTGCCAGTCATCTACACTATTCCAAAAAGCTGCCAATCCCATAGATTTTCAGATGCCACACCATATCATAACAGAAACTCCAAGAGGGGAAGGAATGAAAAAAGAAATTGTAGAGTTCTGTTTTTCTGTGGTCAGTTGAGAACTTTGAGGACTCAGGATAGAAAAACCTTTTATGATCACTGTCACCTGACATCATGTATTTCCTAAAAGAAGTAAGGTAACAGCCAGTCAGAATGGGCTAGTATGTAGTTAGAAAAATCCTCTCCAGATCAATAGAAAACTATGTGATAATTTATGAAAAGTCTTCTCAGCTATGTTTAAAAACGGGGAATTAGAAGATTTGCACAGAGGATTCATCCTATAAACTACATTTTGCTCTTTATTTACATTTTCAAACTCCAGCTTTGCATCAAAAGTATAAAGAAATATGCATGACAGCTCTTAACTGACTCAATACTTGTAGGAGATGTAGTAAAAATGACCACTTGACCATTCTAGTCACCAACTAGGACTGTATTTATAAGCTCACCTTACAAAATGGAGTCTTGTGCAATAAACACAATTTTTTTTTTAAAGCAGAATTGCTATATAGTGCCATAAACATTTGTTTTATTTCCTCATACTCTCAGTCTCAGTGAGTAGGGCTGTCTGTATTCCACAGTACCTTGCCTCTCTGTCCTGCACCATATAATTCTAGGTTACTGCAGTTAGCAAAGTGAATGTATTTAACTGTTAACTGCCTTAACTGTTAAGGCAGTCACTATTTTGACATTTAAGAACACTACACTATTAGACTGATTACTATTTTGTACTAATGTGAGTGATTTAAGCACTCAAAATCTGACTCCCTTCCAAAACAATTAACTTATTAAGCTCCTAATTTTAGGTGTGGAAGTGATTGATATTCATAACAGTATTTTCCTCATTTGAAGTAATGATTATGAAGCTGTACAATCAAATCTCATTCCCTGAATCACAGAATGGCTGAAGCTGGAAGGGCCCTCGGGGGATCATCCTGACACCCCCATCTGCTTAAGCAGAGCACCCTTGAGCTCGTTGCCCAGGACTGTGTTCAGATGGCTTTTGAACACCTCCAAGGGTGGAGACTCCACAACCTCTCTGGACAACCTGTGCCAGTGCTTGGTCACCCTCCCAGTAAAAAGTCCTTCCTGATGTTCCCCTTGTCATCAAGGGGATGGAGGGAGCCTCAAACCAACTGGTTTGATCTTTTGTGTGGTTCTTAGGGCACTAGATTGCTTGCAGTAATAGATGTCCCTCGGTGGAATGAAAGGGAATTGTACCCCAAGTACACAAGCATGTAACTTGAGTACATTAGCATGTATTCAACACACCTAAATCTTTTGGTGCTCAAGTTTGAAAGCTGAGAACACAAATGCTTGTCCACTTCAAATGACAGTGCTGATTTTCACACTGTGTGAAATTCTAGGAATTTTTAAAGGGACGTCCTGCATTTGCACCGACCTGCAAGCACTCACAAAGCCACTGCTGGGGTGGATGTCACGGCTTGCAGTCTGTTAAAGGCTGATGACTCTGTAATTTTTCATGTTCCATTTCCTGTTTTGTTTAATATAGCTCATTATATGCTTGCACAATGTGCTTCTTTTGTGTTGATGTATGTCTGCACGTGAGACTGAAAGGAACCTGTTTCGTAGGGACCCGATTCAACCCCAGCTGCTACTAAAGCAGGTTTGTTTAGCAAAGTTTAGCTGCCATACTTTAGTGATTAGCAGTAGCCTTCATAATGCAATTCAAGATATAATACATAATTTTATATCTATGCATAAGGCTAACTTATGAGGACCATTGGTAAGATTTGCTATTCTATCCCTATAATGATGAATCAATTCTGTAAACATAAAAATTAGCTTTTTACATCTCCTGTGCAGCATATCAAGAATAGAATCCAAGCACTTAATCACTCACACTGATTTGATAGATATTTCAGGATTCAAGATCTGCAAATATGGTGTAATACACAAAGCCTGTAGTTTCCATAGAGAGAAATAAAAACTGCATTGAAGTGTGTAGCATTTGTAAATGCTATGGCCAGCATGCCATATTTCTGTATTAACAGAAGTAACACCAGAGATTTGGATTCTGGATGAAAATGCATGAAATACACTCCCAAAGAACATTTTTGGTATACTATGATGAGGCCTTTTTATAGGAGTTACTTCCAAGTTACATACATAGATTGCCTGGGAACCATGAAAGGAAAATGTCTTCTAACATCTATAATGAAACATTATATTTTCTTTACTTAGAGAGCAAACAGGGCTCCATTAAAATTACTGTATAACTTATCATGAATCTGACCAGACTGACTGATTGATTGAGAAGTTTGAAATTTAGTGTATAATTTCATTTGGATTCTACTATCTTTGGCATGCTGGTCTGTTCTAAAAAACATTTTGAATGCCAGAACAAAAAGTAAATCAAAGCTTCTCATTCAAGCACAGGTTATTTCAGGATCAGAACAGTTTTAGTTCTGAATTAAGCCAAAGAGTCTAGTTTAAAGGAACCCAGCCCTATACAAAATTTACAGACTGCACATCTAGCAGAACAGATTATTCTTTAAGCAGGTACTAGTGAAACAGGTTTTATGTAGCACACAAGTTCTTAATGCTTAGTTTTGCATTTTCTAGTGGAAAGCAATGGCTTGAGTTGCACGCACAGGCTTTCACAATACTGAATGTTTAGCAATGAGAGTATATTTCCAGCTCCAACTCCATTTCAGGTTCTTAACATCTTTTCCTGATACATGCCATAGAAGACAGTCACTGTTCTGTGCACTCAATCCACTGCAGCTGCAGTTATTGATTCATTAAATACATTAAAGTATCTTCTTAAGTGCTAACATAGTAAAACCCCAGTCTTTGGAGATTAACTATCAGCAACAAACCAAATTAGATCTGAGACTAGTGAAAACTAGTTAAAGGAATAGATCAATACTGCCTTCTGTAACTGAGATGTGGAACTGGATGATAAATGAATAACATGAATTGAACTCTAAGAAGCCACCTTTGGCAATAAACAGGAATCTAAGACATGTCTGGAAACGTGCAGCTTGATAGAATATGCCTTCAGAATGTCACCCTGAATATCAATTTGTAAAAGAAATATGGCAAGACAAGGACTAACCTCTCAAAGCTACAAAAAGGAAAAGGTGAATGACAACTTGAAAGAAAACAGTGGCAAATATTTAAGATGTAGTAAAAATGGTGTAAGATCAAGAAGTGTGCCATGTTGTATACTTTTACACAGGCTCTCTTCCTGCTCAGCTTTATTTGTAAATAACTTTAACTTAGATTTAAAAACCTTTGTGGAAAGGACCTGTCTTTTGACTATGTGAAACACCTATGATGGTTATGGATTCTTTATGACAATGATTAATAAATATGATAATTAATAACAAATATGAATGGTGAATGCAGAATTTGTTCAGAGTTCTGTAAGCAAAGAATTTCCTCTTTGATTTACTGCTATACCATAATTTATAACATATTATTGTTATCAGAAAATCTTCTTAAAATGTTTTTAGCTTCTAGAACAAAACCTTTTCCACATTGCATTTGAAATACAAGGAAGAAAACTACAGCCCTAATATTGGTTTACATGAGAATGAGAAACAACTTTAAGTGGCAAGCTAGAATGATTCTAATAACATCAAATTAGTTCTGATTAGCTGAAAAGAAACAGAAGAAAGGCAAAACTTCTTTCTAAATATATATTATTGACTCTGAATCCTGGGGCAATACTGCCAACACTAGCCTATGGAGTGTCTTCAACCATAAATGATGAAAAAGATTTGTTAAATCTGATGAAAATTATTTTCAAGAATTAAAAGGAAATCCTGGCCTCAGTGTAATCCTTGACCAAAGTCATACTGATTTGTAAAAGGGCTGTATTTTGCTCTCTACTTATTTTTCTCCTCAAGGGCTGGCAAAATATTAACAAAGTTGCAATGTCTTAAATGTCACATGCTGTTTTATACTGACTTTAAAGCAGCTGCTCGTCCAAGTTCTGCTCTGAATTGAGAAATCTGGTCCAGTTTGTCTAGAATAAGTTGTTCCTTAGCTTGTTTTTCATGAATTATCTGATCTCTCTTCTCTTCCTCTGCTGCCTTCTGTGCTTCCTTGAGTAGAGCGAGGCGTTCACGTAGTTCCACTATTGACATTTCACCAAATAAACCATGGCCACCAGTCTAGAGAACATGAAATATAGGTTTAAATAACACTGTAAATACCAAGGGGAGAGTAAATTAGTAAAACCAGAATATTTTGGTTGTGTTCCAATTCCTGCTGAATATATTCTGACTTCCAGAAATATAGGGATGGTCCTAAACTAACTAGTATTTAAATGTTGTTTTTAAAATGTAGATCTTATCTTTCCTATGTGTGCTCATAAAACATTTGAAGAAGAATCATTGTAAATACATAGATTAATCATAAATACAATATATTTACTGTCAAGAAATTTCTACTTGATTTTTAGTTTTAATTAGACTTTTGAGTTTTAAAAATGTGTAAAACTACTTTTTGTAATGTGTGAAAGCAGAACAGACTTTACACTAAAAAATATGAAATATTTATATTTATCTATTTCCAAAGTGTGGCTTTGATCTATGATGGCACATACTATTTCTATCTGAAATGACTAGGTACAATGCTTTGTACCCAGGAAATTCAGATGTTAATGCCCAAACCTAAAAAATTCGAAGCTGAATGTTTAATGAAGGCTTTTACATATCCACTTTGCAATGAGGGTGATAATGACATTCTGAGATATAATGAGAGACTTCTGTACTTTAGTTTGCATACAAAGATGGATCATTTCTAAACAATTTTTTTTAAGTCTTTAAGTTTTTGGCCCTTGCTCTTACATCTTTCCTTCTTTCAAGTTCACCATTAAACCTGTCCTCAAGTGCCACTTCTCACATCTTTTAACTATCTCCAGGGACTGGAGATATGGACAGCCTGTTCCAATGCTTGACCACCTAATGGCATTTTCATATATGACTTGGAACCTGCTGTGTTCTTCTGCTTTGTCTTTTGAGATGAGCTAGATGGGAAAATGCCTTTAAAGCCATAATCTGTACATAGAAACAAACAGTATGTGATGGTTTGAGGAGTTTGGGAGGTCTAGCTTTTTGGGTGTGGTAGAGGCCAAAAGATGGCTCCTGTAAGGAGCTTCCAGAAGCTCCCACAGCTGTCCAGTCAGGGCCTATCTCTGATGGCTCCTGGGAGATTGATGTGCTGTTTTCCACAGTTGGGCCAATTAGGAAGGACA
>VZRZ01007938.1:2781862-2795206 GCA_013398175.1 Climacteris rufus
GGCTGCGTGCCAACTTCTGCAAACCGTGCCATGGTGCCAAAGGAGAGAAAGAGAGAGACCCCTCCAGGTATAATTGCTAAGAAGAGGAAACACCTGAGCATCTGAGGACTAAACTAACTAGAGAAAAACCCCCTCCCCGGGTTCCCCTTACGATCTGGGAGAAGAGAAAATTTGTGAGACTGCTGGGGGGGGGATGGGAGGACAGCGGAGGAAAAATGTTTAGGAGATGTTCCTTTGTTTTTGCTTGCTCCTTTGACTCTGTAATAAATTCACTTTATCACTTAGAAGCACCGACCTTGTCTCAGCCTGTTTTTGCTCCTCTGCCAGCATTTCTTATCATGGTTTAGTAACACAGTTCTGTTCAGAAGGGGAAAAGAGCAGTTCTAGTGGGGCCTTGGCCGTTGGCCAGGGCTAAACCACTACACAGTACTTCAGTGGAAGCTTATGTGAGGAGCCAACAGCCACTGTAAGAGGCAATGAAATGAATAAGTTCAAAAATAAGAAAGTGCTGACATTCTAGACTCTGTCATTTTCCTGAAAGAGACCGTACACCATTTTACAGTCTTGATAGAAAAAGTAATGACATTTCCATGTCTGACTACATCAAACTGTTATGTCTTTGCAGCCAATACCTTGTGACTGAGTCATCAGGGTAACAAATGTGCAGTGAGACCATACTAAAGGCTCTGTTTAGGGTTGATGAAATGTGCAACTCTACCTGAAGCAGTAGACCATCCATGTGTTGGAGTAGCTTTTGGCATTTCCACGCAGACAGTTTACCGTGTCTGTGGTGTACTATTACTCTTTGTACACTTGTTTTCCCTGATTTTTGCATTTTGGTTCAGTAACATTCTCCACAAATGGGTGTAGGGAGTCTGGGTTTGAAAAAAGAGGAATTGCTTTCTTTGGCCAGAAAAGAAGTGGAGAAGTGATGACCGCAGCCATAGAGGCAATGAAAGATGGTGAAGGAGGATGGGACATATGAGGAGTCGATTTTATTCTTGTTCACTTCTTTCACATGTTCCATTAAATGCATTCAAAAATCTGATAAATGAGATGGGTGTTGCTAAGACAGTTATGTAGCTTTGGAATCAATGAATGGCTCAGTTCTATTCAGAAGAGCAGGAGATAAAACCAAAGCTTCATCTTGACTGTTCCAACAGCCCCGTGGAAGAAAGACCTGTTCCTTCTGTATAATTTCTGCAGACTAGCCATGGGGGTTTTTTGTGTTCTTTATTTGAGTACTGATGAAAGACAGGAAAAAAAAAAGAAAACCCAAAAGGATTCTATTGTTTAATATTGCTAGTGTCATTTTATATTACTCTATGTTTCAGTGTGGATAAGAAAAATGAAAAAGTGTTTTCAGCTAATCTGCTTCTTATTAAGTTAACAAATAAGACAATAGCTTTCTGGATGCTGCCTAAGTCTGGGCATTGCAGAGCCCAATCTCAGGCATATCAGTTGTTGTGCATCAACAGTAAGTCCAAGAAGTTTGAGATACAGTTACTATAAACTATAGACTTAAACACACTCACACAAGTCCTTTGCACAGGACATACATAATAGCTCAGAACAGTTTGGGTACTCTTGACAATCTCTTTCATATACCTGAATGCTGATGGTTTTGAAAGCAAAGGAAACTAATTTTGCTAATTACCATGGCCCTCACCCCTGCAATATGAACAACTATACATCAGTCCAAACTTTGTGTTGATTAAGTTTTTAGCCAGGACTGAAAAATCTTTGAATTTGTGAAGATGTATAGAATATGTAATCACTTTCTTGTCTCTTTTTGGAAGATATTGGGAAACCCAGATCCTACCTGAGAAATTCAAAGAAGGTTCAAGGGACTAATATTGCACTTGCCATCAGAACATCCTTCTTGATAAAATTTTCATTTTATAAACTTTGTCAAAGTTCTGTTTCAGATATAACTTTTGTCATGTAATATGACTAAATATGAGATGTATGGGGTCACTTTGTGCTTAATCCATCCAGACTGTGATATATCTGTGTGCAGTACACAATTCCTCTGAATGTGTGAAAGATACACAATACACATTTATGTAAAAACAGTAGTTTTTCCTTTTGAGCTTACCTCTGTTAAGTCCACAAACTTGTGTCTGATGCTAGGTGTAGACTCAATAGCTCGTATTTGTTGAATTAATTCATATCTCTTCCTGTTCTTGTCCTCCTCTTCTTCTAAAGCTTGCCGGAGAAGTTCTCCACTTTCTTCACAAACTTGCTGAACTGAAAGATAAGAATTAATCTCAGTTAGCTGTTTGCCTATTTTAACAAGTAGTCCATCTGGAGGAAAATTCATATGCATTAGTTAATAATAATGATAATAATACTGATCTAAAGGTACTTGAGGGAACAGTCTGGCATTGGTGGGAGGAATCATTAAAGAAACAAATGAATGCTTCCCACCTCTACCATCTATCCTTGTATTCAGTGCATAAAACTACTGTATACATACACAGACACTTGGAATTACTGCTTTGTAATTTCTGTTCTCATTTGTGCATACTGTTTCATTACTTAATAAAAGGATATTATACAATAGAAAATATTCATAGTTTTTCAAGCTATGTATATCCTAGAAATCACTGAATTGCAAAGGCTGGTAGACTTTTGTAGTCTATTTTGGAGTGGCTAAAACTCTCTGCCTGCCTCGATCCTTATAAATGCAAGTATGGAGATACACAAGCAGGGAAGTCTGCTCACCAAAATATGCCAAATATGCCCAACTAGAGGCAGTCTGTTCATACAGTAGATGTTAACATGGTGTTGCATTGGGATATGTACAGCCATGCCAACTGAACAGCCTGGGCTTTATTATCTAATGCATTAACTGAAGAATTTTCTTTAAGGATAGGACGAGTAATGTTATTTCCCTTCATCCTAACAACTGGTCTATCTTGGAGGAGACACATGCTTCTCCCTTGTGATATTGTCCTTCTCTAAGATGACTGACTTTTCTTTCCTTAGCTACAGTCTTCTTCTCTGGATGGTCTTCACTGGAGAAGACAATAATCTTGAGCCATGATACTTTCATGGTGGTTGCTTTAAAAATGGTATATGAAACACAAGAATCTGAGCTTCATAGCTTCATTTGACAGAAGTAGAGGCATTTACATGTGCCACTTTCATATGGAAGGGAAACTGGTTGCAGAACATTAGTGATGTATTTCTCCCATTTAAACAAAGAGTAATTCCCATGACCAGTAGCTTAGAATTTCTGATCTACCTGTTACCAGCTTATTCCTGGAATTCATATTCATACATTCATGGGAATGTATAGCCTGGATGTTTCCCTCAATCTCACTTTCCCTTCTGTAAAAATTGTAATTGGCCCACTAAAAGAAAGGTGAAGCAATTTGGGGACATTTAACATCACCTCTCATTTTTCTGAAAATTTATAAATACCTATCTGTTGTTTGTATTCCTGGAGCTTTGTTTTTACTTGCTTTACATTCTTGTGTCCTTCCACGACCTGTTCCACCAGCTCTTTCATCTCTTTCTGTTCCTGTAGGCGTTTCTCTGCATACTGATGCATCAGCTCTGCTTTCTAAATCACAAACAAACAGGTAAATACACCTTCTGATAACTGGTGATTTGACTGCCTCAAATCATGGAAACAGGACAAGGACAATTGGATTCAAACTATTACATCATCCACAAAAGTAGCAAAGGACATTGGCTGGGGACAAGATAGAGATGCAGATTTAAGCTCCTCTCTCTGTGTTTTATTTACCCACAACTGCCCTCCATGACATTTGTACTGCTATTTTCCATTACTCCCTCCCACATGTTCCCAAAAGTAGACAAAAAGAGTAATTCCTGGATCTGGCTGTGAGACAGAAAGAAGTGTGCTAATCTAATAAACAGCTGGTTGCGTGCCTGCAGGAACTTCTTGGGCCTAAGTCATAGTTCTGTAACATAAAAGTCCTCTTTTGGGTACCATGTTCCTTTCTTTGTCAGAAGAAAGGAACAAGAAGCAGGAAAATGGATTTTGCCACACTAGATTCCTTGCTATTCTTTCTGTTTTAGGTGGAAGACCAGAGTTTGAAAAGAAGGAGCATGACAGCTCTTGGTGACTGGGTGATTGGTGCTCAGTATGTCTGGGGATCTGTGTACAGAGGAAATGCCTTGCTGGCATCTGTTGACAAGCAAATGGTCAGGGAATGGTAAGGTTAGAGCAAGTCTTATTTGCACATCCCCAAATCTTTTAATATTGGGACATTTCTCCTAACAAATAAAACACATATGCTCTGAAGTTGAGGTGAGTACAACAATTGCAATAATTTTGGAATGAGGATGAGTGATCACATTATTCTCAGTTGTACATAGGAGGGTTCACTTTAAGTCTTTGCTACAGTCTGTCTAAACAAACATGAAAACTCAAAAAAAGATTGAAAGATTTTATAGGACAGAAAAGGAACTCATTAAGCAAATTTTCCTTTCTAGCATGGTCTTAAGATTTTGTACATTTGTGGTCCCATTTTATGTGGCTGAGATGTTGCCCATTTTTACTGTTAAAAATGGGCAACAGCTGAGACACTGCAGAGACATCTGTGAGATGGTCAAGAGACAAGTACTGGCCCACAGGGCAGGACCTAGCAACAAATTGCACTAATAGAAAAGAAGATCCTGTGATGGTGGCTATGAAAAGTTTAAAATCTATAGTATTTGTTTATTCTTGATCACCTGTTTAGTTTATAGGAAAAGCACAGGGAAAATGTAATGTGATTTGTGAAAATAACGAAAAGATCTAGCAATGATTTTGGGAGACTGTGATTTGCCAGATTTGAAACAGTGTGAAAGTACTTCATGGCATAAATACTCGGTTATCCATATAGATGGATCCAAAGAGGGTTCTCTGCCTGAATTTCCCCCTAGGAGAGATCTAGGCATGTCAGGTAATACGAAATAAATTGAATTATATCAGTTAAAGAAAACAAATTCTTTCATAATTGTGGCTCTCATTTTACCAAGAAAAGGAAATTAGTTAAATATTGTTGATTTCATTACTAATGGTGTTTAGTATCTCAGTATTTGTTCAAAAAGGATTTACGTAATGACAGAATGTAAGGGAGCATGCTTTGACCTTCTGCTTCTATTCAATTTACTTCATAACTGTTAATCAAATCAAACACTTGTAATAAGGGTTTTTTTATAGTTTTATAATATTTTCTTATACTTTAATGTATAGGCATTGCTGTATCTGGAAGTTACAGCACTCTTTGTCCTTTGTCTGCAGACTCCAGTGAGTAGAGCCACTGCACGGACTTTTACACCTTCTTTTAGCAGGTGTCATCTGTGGTATGTTTTGCTCTGACTGAAAGTCAGCAACATTTGAGCATTGCTGAATGTGTTACCTCTTCTCTCAATAGATCAGCTTTCTTCTTGTTTTCTTGAATTACATTCTGATGGGCTAGAACTGCCTCTTCATGACTCAGTTTTCCTTGAAGCCTCCTACACTCTATTTCAGCCAGCTGTTCTTCCAAATCTTTTCCACGCATCTGTTTCTGCCATTCCAAGAATTCAGATGGATTTCCAGCCCCTTGTTGTAAATTTTCAATTCTGCAAGAGAGAAAAAAAAGAGTATACTATTCTAGGGGTCTGGTTCTGTAGCCCTGCCTTGGTTTGGTAAAAGTAGTCTTTGATAGAAATGGTTTGATTTCTGCAGAGAAAAAAGACAGTTATCACAAAGTCATTTGACAGATATATTTTAATTCCAGTCTAAGAGGTGTTCCTACTATGTGGAAAGCCTGAGAAAGCCAGACTAGAAGAAAGTGCATGAGGGCATGGACCCAAATGTTTTCAGTAAAACAAAGCCCCAAGAGAGGGCAAACTTTATGTATGGATTCTCTGAAGGAGCAGAGACAATCTGGTTAAAGTAGGTACATTTTCTCAGAGGACTGCTTTGCTTAGAGGTAGAAGGGACAAACAACTTTCCTCTTTGGCAATCTTCTTGTCCACTTTTACACAAAGAACAAAAAGCTTCTGCTTAATACTATTTCTGAATTGTATTTTGTCAATTAAATAATATTGCTGTAACGATGCAAAAAAGTATTCCGCTGTTAAGCAAAGTCACATTCCTATTTTTTGTGCTCAGCTGAGAGGGAAAAGCATAGCAAAGCCCTGGGGCAGGCCTATCAAAGTCCTGCAGCAGAAGAGGGAATGAGCCAATAAGTAGGGCAGAGACACAAACATGCAGTGAATTGTGTCCTACTGCTGCTCCCCAATGCATATACATGTGAGATATATAGATAGAGATATATATGTATATATGTATCTGTTTTGTGTTAATTTCAGCTGAAGATTAAAACTCATTAATATAAAATAGTGTCAAGTTACAGGGAAAATATATTCCTTTGCTGAGTGGAAAGAATTCTGCCAGCTAGAGTGAACAGTATCATATGTAATATGGAAGAAGCTCAATATACATAAATAGCTGATAGCAGAACCTGAGTGATGTATAATATCTAACAGCTAGAATCCTGATGTATGTACCAAAACCTGCTAGGTCAAATGACCAAATCCAAACTTTGGCATTCCAGACCTTAAAATGCTAACAGTATTTAGTACTTAGCCTGTTAAGTCAGGTGGATTAGAAGTAAAACTAAAGCAAGATGATAGGATATAGGTTTTATATTTGGTAAAATTTTTAGTGAAAATGTTCTGTGATTCTAGCTACAGATTATAACCTGCAGTGGCCATCCAGGAGTCACCCTCTCCCTAGTTAATGTCCTCTGAAAACCTGTGCTGCTGAATAAAGATTCTTCACGTCAGAGGAATCCTTATGTCAGGATTTCTTAGAGCCCTAAATGCACCAAAAGGACCTGCAACCTTTTATTACCCCACTCCCCACCACCCAGGATTCAGTGCTTGTGTTCAAAGGCAGCTCTGTTGCAGTGACTGTATAACATTGGACTGGA
This sequence comes from Climacteris rufus, assembly GCA_013398175.1. Classification (NCBI taxonomy): domain Eukaryota; kingdom Metazoa; phylum Chordata; class Aves; order Passeriformes; family Climacteridae; genus Climacteris; species Climacteris rufus. Next base: position 2,788,807 of record VZRZ01007938.1, read on the forward strand.
CTGGAGAGAAAAGAACAGTGTGAGGAAGAGCTATGAAAAGTCCTGGGGTGTGTGTGTGTGTGGTTTCTTCCCAGGAGACATATTTAAGCCCATGTTAACAGCCCTGGTCCTTGCCCAAGCTATGCTGTAGCTAAGCCTGCACCCAGCCTGGTACTGAGCTGACCCTTCTGATTTTGCCTCCTGCCTGGACCTGGGCCCTCACTGGTCCCTTTGGACTCTCACAGCAATCACTGCACCCTTGGCTGACCCTGCTGGCTGTCACTGCATCTGCTCTGCTGCCTGCCAGAGCACCATGGAGCTGCTGTCAGCGGGGCACTGCCCCTCTGTGTCTTGCTGTCACCTTCAGCTCCTGGCTTGCCCCACCTTAAGGAGCAGTGCATTCTTAGTGTGCTATATCTTACTGTGATAGAAATGGACAGGTACTTTTATATACATATAAACAAATTCAAGTATCAAACTTGGCATGTAGTTGACCACAATCATTGAAGAAAATGGAGATACATGAAATTCTTTAGCTTAATATAGATGCATCTTGTACAAAAGACACAGAAATAGATGCATATTTGGGTCATTATTTAGTCTGGAAAATTGGAATAAATATAAAAGTGATCCTCTGTTGGAATTTGCAAGTGGACACTAGCCAGAGGGCTAAATCAGAACACAGTAACACTGTACTGCATCTACAGGAAAAGAATTACTTTACTGTAGACTTTTTTTTAATCCACTTCTCTTTTTGTTTGTCAACTGTTTTTTTTAGAATAGAATGCCTTACAACAGATCCATTCGTTTAGTTTACCTGGAATTGACTTAATTCTTTTTCATGTAGTTAATTACCCTATATATAAGGACGTGAAAAGCAATCCTAGGTGGAGCGTGGTCATACCTCTTGAGCTCCTCTTCCATTTTCCGCTGGTAGAGGGCACCCTCCCTCAAAATAGCTGCTGTATTTAATTTAATGGGTACATTGTCAATCTGTCAGGAAAGGGAATGTATATTCCACAGTTAGTAATGTAAACCATAAAACAGAGTATAAAAACATCTCAGTGGCTTAAATAAATTGACCCAAGACAGCATAAATTTTGCTTAAAGCATTCATCTAGCATTAATCTGACATTCACAATGAAACTGCATGCTGTTCATAAACCACTCAAGCTGCTTAAGAAATCAGCAAAGTGCCCCAAGTGGATTATAAATTTGTAATCACTCTCGGACCATGTCAAATCCCATAGAATGTCTTCACTTCCTTTTGTATTTTCCAGTGCTCATATGTATTGTGCAAAGGGATTCCATCTGTTTTGGACAAAGACAATAAACTGCCTCTTTGAAAGATGGTCAGTTAGCCAAAACAGTAAAGTAAAACATAAGCAACACCTTTCATAGGAAAATCTTAAAAGTGTTTTATAAATAATCACTATTACAAATTAAAAGTATTTCCAAGACAATTGGCATCACCCATTGCCATATCCATTTTCTAGACAGTAGAAGTCAAGTACAGTTCCCAGCGACTTTCAGACCTCATGGTCACTTGGACTAGATCTTGTGGCTGCTTTGTAAGTCTTCGAAGTATTGCCTTAGGACTGACTCCCAGACAACCTGTAAATACTGAGGGAGGAAGGGATCAACTCCTCTGACAGTTAAAATTGTTCTCTGCACAAGTAGGGTATTCAGAAAAAATGAATCACCTTTGCAGACACATGTAAGAGACCTGCTCTGAACCAAGGCAAAGCAGTGCTGCTGGGATAAGAACTGGGATCATTCCTGCAGAAAACAAAGCTTAATCACAACACATTTGACTTAAATCCAGACAAGTTCTGTGGTCAGAATTCAAACATGGATTAAAATTCCACATTAAGAACTTTATGAGTGGCTGAGAAACAGATGCACAGAATCACTCAAGCTACATACTGCAAATATTATATGCACAAATATGAACTGCAGTCTTCTGAAATACATAAGCTAACTGGAAAGCCATGCTTTATATTTTATATTAATTAGGTAGATTGAGGATAGCAAACACATTCCATTACCTGAAATTCACTAAGCGAAATTACTGCTTTTACCCAGATGGCATATTTTAATGCACAAAAATGATTTACCTGTCTGTTTCTTGACAAAATGATAACTTGAGGAATTTAGGAAAAGAATCCAAACCAATGTATTTCATTTCTTTTGTTTGACTCACTGGGACTGCTTAATGCCCAACAATGTTCTACCTTTTGATCTGCTTGTCAACACTTCTCAAAGCCTTCTTCATTAGATGAACAGTTGCTCTTCAGCCTGTATTTTATGCACTGTACTGGGTATAAAATGGTTTCTTAGAGTATACATTTTCTCTGACAGATGTAGATGTTTTCATACTTTTGACAATTATCTGTGTATACAGATTTAATGTTCTGTATTTACCAACTATAATTTGGATAGAGAACTGAACTAAGAATGATTATGGAAATACCTTAAACTTCAGTTTCACAGTTTATTGACCAGAAATATGACTGTGGGACAGTGAAACAGAAATATGGCAATATAGTCAAAATAACTAGGACTCCCTGCAGGCAGGTATAGGCAAAATAACTGAATAGATTATTTTATGTCATATAGCATCAAGGAAGTTCTGAATTTTACTCGTTCTCTTCAGGTTGTATCTTCCCCTTTTTTCAAGATGAGAAAAAGGAAATAACTGGGAAAATTGCAGAACACTCGAATTCTTGTTGAAAAATATTGTATTCACTCTTGCCACCTAATGAACATGCAATAGCTCACCAAAACAAATCAATATGTAAAGAGCAAATATGATATGAGCAAGAGGCAGACTGAGACAGAGCGATGATGCATGTGCACTGTCTCATTCTCCCAGGGAAAAGGATGAATAGATACTTTGGAACAGCAAGAGAAATAATTGCTGCTGCACATAATAAATGTGTCTGAAATGAAAGATATTTAATATACTGTGGGTGTTCTAGAATGAGGAAAGCAAAATATTATTTGGTTAAAACATGATATAATTTCATTAATTTGAAGATAGATTATAATCTTATACATACATATTGGATAAACCTTCCTCTTGGGATTTGTCTACTCACAGAGTTGCACAGGCAAGAAGGCAACAGGAATAGAAAGTATTTTAAAAGTCAGTAACAATATGCCTATCTCTGCTTTAAAGTTACAGCAGCATCTTGAATATCACCTAACCAACCTTTAAGGCAAATGTGTTTAGACAAGATAAAATTGATTATGCTTCTAGAGGAGATAGTAGCAAGTTTTAGAAGTGGCCCTGATCACAGGGTGTGAGATCCGTATTTTTCTTTATGCTATGTAGGCAGATGGCTTGACTCTTGCTAGTCTGCATTCATGTTTCATTATTTTATATTATCAGAAAAGGAAGTGGAATATACATAGTTTTGAACTGAGCCAACATAATTACAAGTCATGTGAGTTTGTTTTAACTGTGTAAATGTTTCCTGTTTTTTTTTTTTCTCCTTCTTTGTGTGCAAAAGGAACTGGGATCTTACTACTTTCCTGTAATTTAAATGTTGCTAGACTGTAAGCAAGCAGACTGAGTAGCTGATACTCTTATTAAAGATAACTTCAGTGTGTGATAAATGCCAGATAGGCTTCAGAAATACTTGTCAGATGCCCAGTCCCCCAAGCAGAGAACCAGTCCTGTCACAGCATTTATGAGCTGTACCTAAATACATAGTTTTAAAGCGTAGGCAGACCTGCTCACAAGAATTTTGAGATCACAATACAAGCACAGCTTCCACCTTAAATTATTCTGCATGTGAACTTGAAACAAACAAAAGGTGACAGATTGAACAGTACAAGACTGAAGATTATCTGTAGTGCAGTAATTGCAGAAACAGCAATGTGAGTTTTCATGTGTTACACCCTTAAGGCTGAACAGCTTTTTCCATGTTTACAACTCTCTGACCCTTGGAAATTCTAGATGAGAAGCAATCAGTATAGTGGATTTCATGACCTCAGTCTGTGTCTGAAGGAAACAAGGCACACATCCAGCCTGATTGTATATTGTGTATCAGACAGTCATTAACTGGAATGATTGCTCAGCGTTCTTTAGGATCTCATTTTGAAACAGTGATGTACTGATGCAAGATTCTTCTGTCCTTATGCTGAGTTCTTAAACCAATGGTTTACAATTTGTTTTTTTGCTGGGGATAATTCTTACTTCACACTATTTTACATAAAATCTTCTCCCTTTGTAACTGAAAACACTGTTAAGGCTGGTTACATATGGTTACATTGTGCAAATTACACCCAATTTACCTCAGGGAACCAACAGGTTTTAACCACCCTGACCAGCCGCACCCAGGACCTTCACTCACACCATCTGCTCACCAGTGAGAACCCCACTTAAACCCAGAAATGGGCTTCAGTCCTTTACCATTACGCTGGGAATTCTTCCACTTGTGGTTGTCTTTCCAGTTCTGTCTCCTGCTGCCATGGATGTGAGTTGCTGTTCTAGCTTTGCCTCCTCACTGGACTTTTGGGTGGACCCCAGACTTGGGCTGTGACCTTGCTTTGTCCCAGGGTGATTTGCTGTCAGCAGAACCCATCAGTGCCACCAACCTCCTCACGTTCAGATACTGTGTCCTGGCTGGCTCCTTACTTCTCTTCCCTCATGGAGTAGCCACACTCTTGTCCCTCCCTGACCATTTGTTTGTGGATTGTTAATGGTGCACAGGACAAAATCTATGGGCCATAGACCAGTCCATCCCATGCTTCTGGACACAGCCCTTAGTGTAAAAACACGGATTTCAGTCAAGTTTGCATCACCACAGGATTCACATGTGTGTTTTTCACTCCAAAATTTTCAAGTACATCTGACAACAGTTCCTTAAAGTTACTCACCTTGTTTTGGATCTTTTGAGCCTTGAATGCTGGTTTACTCTCCATACTGTCATGTATGTTCTGCAGTTCAAACCAAAACCACAGTGTTTATTCTCAGAAACAAATTTCAATTCCTCAGCAAAATATATTAGATATTTATCAAAAGTAACACTCGAATATTCGTCTAGAGTAACAAATACACAGGGGGCATATTTTGAAGTTGAAATATCCACAAAAACTTGCTATGTACATCCAACTTAGTGGGAATATGACCATAAAAAGGTAGGTCCAAATATTGACTTAAATAATACTAAGAAGTAACAGTGATTTTTGTTTGACTATGAAATATTACATATATATATGAATATATTCAGCTTTTAATTGAAATAGATACTGGGAGGACAAAATAGGGTGTCAAAGCACACTTCATGAAATTATTAATTAGTGGTAGAATTCTACTGATGCTTATTAATTTAATTTTATTATGTTAGCTATAGAACCTGATGTGAAACTGTCTGGTATCATGGGGATGAACACAGTGAATAGAATATGCAGCACTGATGCTGAAATTAATATATTACATACATAGTCTGGTGACATAAATGTGAACTGGGAATCAACCAAAGCAAGAATTCTGAATGAATGGGACCATCATTCCCTCAGCTTGGGTAAGTTGTGGCATAAAAGTTAATGCAAAAATAATATGTGGATTTGGAGTAATATTGACAGTTTGAAGACTTGTTGGAGCAGTTTCACAGAAAGATTGCTTGTCTCAAAATTAGGGAAATAATAAAGCAGAACCGTAAGTATAAGAAGAGGGCACTGTGCATTATGCATACCAAGAGATGAATGTTGGTACAGGGATGTGAAATGACACTACAGCTATAAATCATAGCACATAATTCTTTACCCCAAATAAATATAATTGTTCAAATACTCTGAGATATCTTTGAATACTCCAGTAATTTTTCATCTTCATACTGGGGGATATTTAGGTAAGTATTTTGCAGCATACCTCTCTCTTTTCAGGCTTGATGGTTGCACACCTGAACTGGTTAGTATTTGCTTTCAGGAGCAGATCCTAAAATTAAAACAATTAACTTACAGAGTGTGGTACATTTAAATTCTCTAAGAATAATTTTATGTCTCAAAAAACCTTGTAGTCCCAACTACTATTTTCACAGAATCACAGAATGGTTTGGGTTGGAAGGGATCTTAAAGATTATCTTGTTCCAACACCCCTACCATGAGCAGAGATACCTTCCACTGTCCCAGGTTGCTCAGAGCTCCATTCAACCTGGCCTTGAACACTTGCAGGGATGGGGCAGCCACAACTTTTCTAAGCATCCTGTGGGAGTGCCTCACCAGTACAGAATTTCTTCTCAATATCTAATCAAAATCTACCCCCCTTCAGTTTGAAGCCATCCCTCCTTGCCCTGTCACTACATGCCCTTGTGAAAAGTGCCTCTTCATCTTTCTCGTAGGTTCCCTTCAGGTACTGGAAGGCTGCAATTAGGTCACTCAAAGCCTTCTCTTGTCCAGGCTGAACAATCCC
>VZRZ01007938.1:2795304-2827474 GCA_013398175.1 Climacteris rufus
TGTCCTTCCTGTGCTGGGAGCCCAGAGCTGGATGCAGTGCTCCAGGTGAGTCTCACCAGAGCAGAGCAGAGCAGAGGGGCAGAATCCCCTCCCTCACCTGCTGCCCTCATGGTGCTCTGGATGCAGCCCAGGACAGGCTGGTGTCTGGGCTGGGAGTGCACATTGCTGGCTCATGTCCAGCCTCTTGCCCAGCAGCACCCCCAGGGCTGCTCTGGATCTCTTCACCCCCTGCCTGTGTTGGCACTGGGGGCTGCCCTGACCCAGGTGCAGCACCTTGCACTTGGTCCTGTTAAACCTCATGAGATTCCCATGAGCCACTTCTTGAGCTTGTCCAGGTCCCTGTGGAGGGTGTCCTGTCCTTCAGTGTCAGCTGCAGCACCCAGCTTGGTGTCACTGCACATGTGCTGAGGGTGCACTGGATCCCTTCACCTCTGTCATTAATAAAGATATGAAATAACACTGGTCCCAAGACAGATTCCAAAAGTTTGACTTAGTATTTATATAAATCTTCATTCCTGATCAAAGACTGAAGTAAGCAATTATCAATTTTCTAGACAGTTCTGCCTGGGTGTATCCTTTGCACAGGACATCAGGCCTTTGATAGGTCTGCCCAGATGAAACCATTTGCTTGTCCAGAGTTCAACTTAAAAGCATCATAATTATCTATGGCACATCAGTACCACTGGCAGTAACTGTTTCCACATAGCTGACAAACAATGGCTTTGGTTTTGAGTTACACAGAAGATTATGACCAGGGGATCACTGCACCAGAGGTTGATCCAACAGGCACACCCCTGGCAGTAATTTCCCCATCATTATAAAGGGATGTACAGGCAACCACATTTCTAGTTTTTGGATATTTATTTTGGTTGTAAACCAAATCTCTAATTAAAGCTGTGAAACACAGACTAGATTTTCTAATGACTTTCTGGGCAGCAGCTGATAAACATCAGTGTTTCTATAACTGTCTGGAGTGTGGCTTCCAGTGTTCTCACTCCTCACAGATGCTCAGATGGGGCTCTTACTATTACAGCTACAGCTTCTGCAAAAATGATGTGAAACAAACAGTATTTTTTATGCATATTTCTGCTAAGACCCATCATTTCAGCTTGCTTAGCAAACAGTCTAGGGAATTGACCTTTTTGAATGCTTTGGATGCCTTTAATAACATTCCAGAAACAACAAAAGCTGCTGTTATTGCAGCTATAATTTCTGTCATAGTTTGCCTTTGTTTCTTGTATTCAAGCATTTTCTCTACTTAAGAATGTGGCTGGTTGGTAAGTGATTTTACAGTTGTCATAGATTTTTAACAGTATAGGCACTGTGATATTTGGCTTTTCCCAGTTTTTCAAGGAAGTTTGTAACATGCAAATAAGCATACAGACAAATAGACATGTGCTTTCTCCACAATATGGAAATAAAAGGATAAAAAATAATGTTGTATTGTTTTATAACTAGATATCAAGCATAGATAATGTAATGGGCCAGAAAAAGGAATGCAAAATTTATCAACCTAGAATCTATCACACATTAAAGCTTCCACTATAGTTTGGGAAGAGAATCCAATCCTTTCACATGGACATGTGGAGAGCCCAGATCAGTAATGAATGGACTTGTACTGGCTACTGAAAACCAGAGCCAGGCATTATCAGAATGGGAGTGGGAGAGTGCTGATAAAAAGAAGCCACATGGCATACCTTTTATCAAGTTTATACTGTTACTTGTTTGGATACTGTGACTGCAGGGTGGGGAGGGGGGGAAGAAAGTGGAAATGGACATTTTATTACTTCCTTTCCAAGGAGATGACAACAACAATCTGCTTTAAGTAAGAGTTAACACATCAAAAAAGATTCATGTCACAGTTTGGATCAAGTTGTTTTTTCCAGGCCTTCCCTTCTCCTGCTGTCTTAATACACAGACCATGTGCTCTGTTTCTTTACAAACCAGGATGACTTTCCACACTCTCAGGCTGCTGAAGGAAATGCATGAAGAGTATATGAGTATGAAGTCTGCACAAAAATAAGTCAGAATCTGCTGATATTTTAAAACAGTGAACAACACGTGGTTATTTTTCAGTTACTACAGAAAAAAACCCACAAATATCAAACTTATTTTGTAATTTGAAGCCTTAATAAATAAGTGAATTCCTTAAACATCCACATGTCCTGTGGGACTAGAAGAACCATTGTGAAGAAAATAAAGTAATCATGTTTCTGCTACCTTACTACTAGCAAAATTTTTCCCATGGTACTTATATAGTGACTGAAAGGTAGACCTTGTCTTAGACAATAGTAATAAAATAAAGAAGATTGGAAAAGGGTGCCAGAATAGANCAAGTAATCATGTTTCTGCTACTACATGTTACATGGCTACTAGCAAAATTTTTCCCATGGTACTTATATAGTGACTAAAAGGTGGACCTTGTCTTAGATAATAGTAATAAAATAAAGAGGGTTGGAAAAGGGTGCCAGAATAGAGGATACAAACTTCATGACCCTAGAGAAAAAGCCATGAGCTATGTAGGTGCATAAAGAGATATGTTTTAGATAAATTTCTAAGATTTGTGAAGATGGAACAATACAGAAGAACCCGTTTAGAAGAAAGGAAAGAGTAGAACAAGATCATAATACCCTTACTTTTGCTCTTTGGAGATTTTTGGTTTTGATTTCCTCTAGTTGCTTTCTCTCCTTTGGAGGCTTATAGGTGCTTGGAGGAACCTATATTAAAAGACAAAAATCTCTAGAACAGGGGATATAAAACATTCCAAGTGACATATTCTTGCAGGGAAAATAAAAAGCTCATTCACTTTTAGCACAGAACAGCAGCAGTTATTTCTAAAATATTGATTATTTTCATTAGTGCCACTGTAGAAGACTGGGCCAGATTCCAATTAGTTGGGACTACCCAGATTTTCAGTCCTGTTCATTATAATATAACCCCTGGTCAAAAGACCAGAAAGAAAGAAAAATTTGGAACTAGTGTAAGAAAGTCTAAAGCAATAATAAATCCTATAGGCCCTATCAAAGGGAGAAAAATCTTGCCAGAATGGGAACAGTTCTGTTTGGCATTTCATAAACTTCAGCTTCACAGCAACAACAGCCAGATAGGGCAGCTGAATAAAGTTAAGCTGTGGAGCTCTCTGGCACCCTGTGGTAGCAGCAACAAGTTACAGACTCCAAAGAAGTTCAGGGAAGAGAAATTCTTTGAAGTTTAACAAATACCCAGGAACTTCATTGTAACTGGGGAGGTCTTTGAGCTGAAATGGTGGCACCCTGAGAAGGCAGCTGGACAAAAGCAGCAGATGACCCATCCCTCTGGTCTTTCCAGGCAGTGTTTAACCACTGCTGGGCAAAACAGGCCTTTGCTCTGGTTTGCCATGGCTGTCCCAGAGTCCTTGCAAGGGAAAACCATTGGAGGTGTGGAGTAAATGTTTCCATGTAGAGGACTCAGAGGGTTCTCCTAGCATTAGCCAAAGGTTTGGGAAAGCAATCACATGTCAGAAAGTGCCACAGCTGAAATGACCAGGACATGACTGGCTGTCATATGGATCAGCAGCACACTAGGTACTTTGAGGAGATTTCTGTATTTGCTTGAGCAATAAATATAGCCCAGAGTAAGCTCTGACAAAAGACAGGATGTCTCCTTCCTATGTGGGTGAGATAGTCTGACAGTTTATGGGACAGCTGCCTAAATATTTATCTTGCTAAAAATGTTCTAGATCAATTAGACGTTACAGAATTAATTCAAGTATTAATGCAAAAAATATATATTCTGTATTGTACTGGAGGTCAGTTCAGGGAACATGGGACTCTCATCTAGCTTTATTGGACTATATAATGGCTGTGCTTTCAAAAACTCATGAATCTGATGGACTTTGCCCTGCCTTTGCTATGTGACGTCTTTATCTACAGGTAAAACAAATGCACAAACACAAGAGGCTAGCAATTTAATGCACTGCTGAGACTGCTCAAGTATTTTTGTGAGCTTTTTAAGTGAAGTACAAGTGAAAGTATTTCCCAGCAGAATCTAAGAATTTTGATTATGCTTTTATGGATGGAGAAATGAAAGCCCAGAGGATTTGCAGAGGGTTCTACAGGCAGTGAGTATCAGTTTATTTCACTCTTCTTCCTAGTCATGTGCTTTACCTGCAGAACTCCACTCATGTGCCAGGGTAAGCTGAAAATCTCTCCTCAGAAACTGCTATGCTTATTCCAAGTAATTTAAGGAGGAGCCTTTTCAATCAGCTATTTCAAAAACATTCTTAGCCTTGTAATTTAGCCCACGGTGATGAGTACCAAGCAGACAGACAGACAGACAATACAGCAATTACCCAGTTGCTGGAAGAGGATAAAAAATCATTAGAAGTAAATTGTAAATTACAGCAACAGAGAGATCAAAAAAGGCCAAACGGTACCAGCTTAATCCAAATGTTAAAAAAGGGGGTTGGGAATAAGAGACACCAACTTTGCTTTCCCTCTCCAGGCAGTGGTCAGCCTCATATAGTCTGTGTGATATCCCTTAACTAGAGATTTGTTTAGGGAGTAGATACCACAAGAAGTTTAAGGAAGAACAAAATGAATAATCACTTTGAACCTTGGTACTCATCACTCTTCTATTTTTTAGACTTACTGTCATAAGATGGACAAGGGCAAGCTAATGCAACGTTACTGTATTAGAAGCTTTTATTTTTATAAATAACAAGATCATAAATATATTGTTTGGTCTGTGTATTTGCAAACAAAATTCTTTGATTTTTGTTTGCTAAATGATTTCACCCACTTAATTATTTTAAACAATCAGCAACTTCACTCATGAAGCACAGCTGAAATAATAGGGAAAATATCTAAAAAATACAATAATTTTGGCTGAATTGTGTTACAATAGCAACCCAATCCAGTCTTTTTATTTTTAATTGGCATATTTTAAAATATATTACTGGTTATATTTATATATATATAATTGCATAATCTTATTTTAGTATAGTGCTGATATTAAAAAAATTGACTTTGTTACTCTAGGGCAAGATATCCATGAAAGTTAAGTATGTCCAAATAATTTTGTGTGTTATCAGGTTTATGCACCTGTCTCCGTTTGTTTCCTTTGCAAACTTCAAGGTAAAGCACTCATTTTTCTTTGTAGAATTGTATTTATGAATGTGTGCATTGCTTGTGTCTGCATCCATGTGCACGTGTGCCAGGGCTAGTGGAGACACGAATTGATAACCTTTAGTCCAAATATTTGGAGTGAATTGTTTCATTAGTAAATTTCAAAATTAAAATGTTTTTCCTTTTTACTTAATGACCCTCATTTCTGATGAATGTTTATGATGATGAATGGTTATCCTAAGCTTCTAGTCTTACACTGCTCCAAGACCAGTTACTTTCCTAGGCCAGAGGGAAATCCCATCTCATTGCAGGTCACTAAGACAGCAACCCTGCCTTCTGCAATAACCCACAGCGCAGCCCTCCCTGTGAAGGGAGTGTGTGTTCACTGCTGAAGGAACAGCAGTGCCATCCCAGCTCCTGTATTGCAAGTGATGCACCTCATTCTACTTGGAAAGAAATGCCTAAAATACTACTAGAAAGCAATATATAAAATAATAATCCTATGAATCAGTGAACTAGTTGCACCACAGGGATGCAGTAACTTAGTGCTCAAAATGCAGGTGCCTCCCTGTGAATGTGTACAGCTGCCCCAGCACCCAGCAGCAGCTACAGCTGTGGGTAGGGACTACCACCGTCCCTGCTCATGCCATGAGCTCTTTGGCAGGTGCATGAGAACCATGAGAAAAAAAATGGATCTCTCATAAAATGAACACCTTTGTGAGAAAATGGAGGAGAACATTTCTGCAGCAGGGTAGGTAATGGGAGGTAATCTGGAGGAGCTTTATTTCTGTGCATTCCTCTCTATTACAGACAACCCTCCAGCACACACGAGCCAAACCCATGGCTGGCTCTCACCTTAGTGACCCTTTCTTGCCATCTGAGCTGTCTCTTCAGCCTCTGGTCATTTCAGGCTGTAAAATGGGTGATACTGGTAACAATGTGGCAAATTAAAGTGCAGTTTAATTTGCAGAGAGAGGTACAGAAATGAGTACAGCATATGTCATTACTGCACTAATGGTTTCAGATTCACACAAGTTTTAAATTTGCAAACCTGGCCAGAATGTAAACCAAATATACTATAATCCAAACAACACAAATGAACTTCACTAAATGCATCTGCATTAAAGCAAATTTATTCTAAGAGGGGCTGCACAGCATAAAGTTCTAAAATGACAGCAACATGACTCATTCCTATACTGATTAAGTAGTTATTAAATGCAGTTTTTCAGAGCCTGGTATTAAGCTGTTTCAATGTAAAATCCCATTAACTGTATAACACAGTACCATTAAATTGCTCTGCCATCCTAAAATGTAAATGGTTTCCAAGAGCATTCAACACATGTATTATTTAAAACCTGAAGTGCTAATACAAGGTGGCAGATAATGCCCAAACCTATGACTTCTAAGCTCACTTCCCACTGCATTTAAATACAGATGATTTTGCTGTCTTTGTTAAGTCAGTCATAGCAGCCTGATCCCAGATCCTGTTTGCTTTACCCCAGTGAGATCACTTAACACCAGTTGTGGGTCTCTGATTTGTACCAGGGTAACTAAATCACAGTCTGAGACAATGAGTAAAATAACAACTTTGTGTTTCGAAGGTAAATCTAGTCTCATTTTTACATGAGCAATGAATTTAAACTGAAAAACCTTAATTTTAGAAAATCGGCATTAATTAGAAATAAAATCCCTCCCCCAGGGAAGAGCTGCAAACCTAGAGTCCATCTCATTTCCAATGATATTACTTCTCCTTTTATTTTAATGAGAATTCATTTACAAAAAACCTAACTTTATAAAACATTTTCATTTGATTGTGCTTTTCTTACCTCCTTCAGTGCACTATCCAAAGCAAACATCTTACAAAGCCAAAGATTATCAAAAACACTTGTGTCAATGCTGTCATCAATTTATATCCATTTTGTAGTTCTACTTCTGAAAGTCACAAAATTACTCCAGGAACCAACCTTTTCCCTTTTCTCTGGTTGGCTTATACATTGCTTACACAACAATCACTGAAATGAAAAGAATTAGTTTGTTGTTTTTTTAAGAAATCTGACCTTTAATAAAACAGATAATTGCCACAGTCCTTTTCAATATGTCAAAGGCTGTAGATTTTCCATAATTCCTTTAAAGATATTATTTTTCAATCTGTCAAATGCTGTAGATTTTCCATAATTCCTTTAAAGATATTATTTTTCAATCTGTCAAATGCTGTAGATTTTCCATAATTCCTTTAAAGATATTAACTCCCCTACCAAGCTTTTGTGCACAAGCATACATAAAATTTACTGTCTTTCAAAAAGTAAATCAACTTACAGGTTGTCTTTTTGCCAGTACTGGCAGAGGTGCTGGCAGAGGTAGAGGAATGGCACGTGGTTTGGGTACAGTCAAATTAAATTCCTTTGGCTGAGTGACTTTTGAAGTCTTGACAGTGGTGGTACGATTACTTAATTTATCTGTGAGCCTTTCAATCAGTTGCTGCACTTTTGGCTGCCACCTTCAAATAAAACCAGATTTTTCGATTTTATTTTGGTTTTTTCTTTCATACAAAATTACACACAGTATATGAGGTTGGCATTGGTGCAAATTCTGTAATGCTTTCAACCATTCAATTTTAATAAAAATGATCTATGAATCTGTACTCAGGATTTAGCTAGACTATGTAATTTCACCTCTTGATAGATGCTGACCATCCAGATTACTAGTGGGGAAATAGCCACAGTTTTTACAGAATAAGCAGTTATTGTGCCAGTTTGTTTTGTGGCAGGACCAGATTAGCAATCAGAAAAGCAGCTGTCATAAGCTAATCACACACTTAACATACTTAGATGAAGAGACTATGAACAAACAGTGGTCTGAGTGTTGCCACATGGGCCAACCAACAGAACACACACAGATCAATCTTAAAGCACAGGCAGTTCTAATGAAAAACCAGAAGGATGTAGTGAGTTTGGTGAATTATCCTATGAACCCCCAGTGAACCCTGGGGGCAACCAAGATGATTTTGATTTCTCTGTTGGATTTGGGCTTGTATGAAGGTTCAGACTTTTTCCAAGGATTGACACGAAGATGCAGATCAAAGGTAAGACACAAACAGGGTGTCACAGTCTAATTACAGTGACAGCTTCATGCCAGTTATTCTTTTTCTATATGTGTTCTATTCTTACATATTACACATGCAATGGAGCTTTCCCAGAATTTAAAAAGCAGATGACAATGCAAATTTACAGTAAGTTGTTTATAGGACTGCTTCCTTTGGTAGTACTGTCATTACAGGGTGAGGCTGGCAAGTAACTTAGACAAGCAATGAAGCTCCAATAAAACAAATAAGACTCTTTATATTAAGCTCACTGACATTAGAAAGAGGAATACAAAAACACATTTAAAAGAATTTCAGTTACTGAACTGACTAAATTCATCACTGCAACCTCAGCCCCCTGAAGGAAATTTCAAACCCAGTAACCAAATCTGGTCTTTAACATTCTTGTATAACTTACATTTGGCACTTGCAGGCAAAACATGGGTTCATTACACTGAGTGTAACTGACTGTGAAGGACAGCTCCAATAAGCTCGGTGCTAATGAAACAAGCAGTGGCCTAAGCATCTGCCTGCATGCAAGTGTATGTGCAAGGGCTGTGTGGGTGTGGATCTAGATCTCTCTACCTCTCTACCTATACACTATTGCAAGCATTTTTTATAATCAGTATTGTTAGAATCAGTACAATGGAATATGTTGAGTTGAATTCTGACTTTAAATACATCCCTGTGGTCCCTGTAGAACTCAGTGGAATTCAGAATAGTTCAAGCCAAACCTATGTTATACATTTCCTGAAGTGCTAATAAAGTACAGAGTATGGAAGGATTCATTCTAGTGACTTTGATATGACAGAACCAGATGCAAACTTTTTCAGTTGACATTGTAGCAGGTTTTTGTCTAACAGTGGTTGCCATCATCTGGGTTAATCTATACTGCATTGAGGAGGATGTGTAATTGCAGCTACTTTGGTGTAGTTTCTCTGTTCTGGGTAAAAATGAGAGTGAAAAAGTGACCCAGTAGCTGCAGAGCTACTCTTTGTCCACATGAAAATGTTCCAGTTTGGTAAGGGTACAGCTGCTAGCATATCACCACCTAAACAATGTGTGGATGCACCTCAGAACATTTAAGTTGTTAAATTATGATGTAACTGTGTAAATAAATAATAATTTTAAAAGACTTGTTTATATGCTTATCTGATTTGCTCAGAAGGGATTTTATGACCATCAGTATAAACAAGCCTCTGCATAAAGACAAACTCAGGGAAGTCAAACATCATTTTTTCAAATGCTTAATGTCATACAGATGTTGAAGTGACTGATGAGGCATGACTCTGTAGGATAATTTGAACTTTCTATTTTACTCTTTTTCAGAGTATATTGTTTTACCTATTCAGGAGTATCAGGGAGCAAATGTACAACAGCTGTGAAAGGACTTTTCTAAGAAAGAACCTTGCCTCTGGGTAAGTAAAAGGGATTACTAAAGTCTTGTGAAGACAAGAAGGGTTCTTAGTGACTTCAATAGGAGAAACACTTTAACAAAAATCTGAGCTTTCAGCGGAGCTTTCCCCAGCTTTTAAACTTTGAGGTGGCCAGAGGCTACTTAAGTACTACTTACCTTAGCAGTGGATTGATCCAGTTCTCTTTTACATACTCTGAATCGTAGAAGTGACTCCATTCATCTTTTATCCATGTGTTCAGATTCAAGTCATTGAAGAAGAATCTGAGAAACTAATAATAAGTGGTTCCTTTTAAATATGAATATTGAAGATATGCTGTACCTAAAACTACAAAATGATAGTTGCTTTTACTACAAATGCTGCTGAAGAACTTCTTGGTATTTTACTTTGAAATTATAATCATAGATGTTTGGTATTTTAAGGTTCTTAACAGTTGATGGACAGTCCCATGTCTTTTAGCTCTACTTTGTCAAACACTAATAGGTAGTAAAATATTTTAGTGGCAAAAAAATAAGCTACAGGCTACAACATAGAGATGTGTTGATTAATCTTTAATTTGCTCCAAACATTGTGAAACAAAAGTTTTATTCAAAATTAATTACTACTGGAATACATTGATTTTAGTATAATTTTACAATAGAGTTTCAAGGTCTAATATACCCAGGGTGGACTTCTGATTACCTATAACTGGATGACCCCATGAAGCCCAGAAACATGTCAGGCCTGGCACTGCACCTGAATTACTTAAATTCCTTTCAGCTCCCTGGGAACTGGGCAGAGAGAATTGCTGAAAACTATAGCAAATGCTATACAACATGGCTGCTTCTTTTATTTAAATATACTTAATTGGCATATTCCTATTAAAATAGAAGACTGAAATTTTGTCACTTATACTTTGTAGAGTTCTACATGTTGGAGAAATAGCAACTAACTAATTTGAACTTTTGTTTGCCACCGCAGTTCACCAGAAGGTTAAAAGCCTTCCTTTAAATCTTGAACTACTCAAATGGCCTTTTGAAACACTCTTGAAAAATGGCTCTCAGAGTCAGCCTCTATCATTTACAGCAATATAAATTCCAAATTTGAACCTTAGCTCTTTCATTAAAATTCTTGGAAATGAAAGTACAAGCATGATGCTGAAATAATCACAGTGAAAGAAAAAAGTCCACTAAATAATACTGACATTATGAAACATACTGGGAAGCAGTGCACAGTCACTTTGAGAAGCTTCAAATGGAGACATGCAGAGCTTATTAGTTTAGACTTGGCATCAGCCCTGTCTTGGGTTGGTTTTACTCAGAACCATATAGTTCTTTGTATTGAGGTTCTAGTTCTGCAGAACTACCAAGGAACTTCTTAATTCAAAAGTGGTGCCAGGCCCAAGGTGCTACAGAACCTTGTGAATATTGTGAATAATTCAGCTAAAAACAATTCAGATTAGACTCAAGGTGTTTGCTGCAGATGTTTAACAGATGTAGAAAGCCTGCTACTAGGAATCCATAGTCTTGATGTGACCATTTCCAAGGAATTAACCTATAAATTTAGCCTTATTTTCATCTATTGTGCTTTTGATAGTGAAAAGACTGATCAGTACTGCAGGACTAAATGACTATTACTCCCTTGGATTCCCATTCTTGTCTAGAAACTACTTCTGTTCCCTAAATTTGCAGACATCAGTTTATCAACACACCATCCAAAAGAAGATCTTCTGTCCCTAAAAACTTGATTATAAACTAAGTGGTGAATTGTGAAGAAGTTGGGGTTTTTTTTTTTTTATGCTTCCAGATTCCGTGGAGTTTAATAAGCATATCAAGGGATGCATTTCATCCCATTGGTCTAGAAAGTCACTCATGGTCCTTATGGAGGATCTTCCACTGTAGCACATGCATATTGCATTAATTTGTCACCTAAGAGTGATTTGTACTTAGGCAATGTATAAATACAGTGCCAGAAGTCTAGACAGAATTCATGCCTCCACCAGAAAGGATGCACTGTGTAGACACTATTTCTACCAGTTATTGTAACAGAATTGTACATCCAGTTATCCCAGCAGCAGGTGTGATTACCATGAATGTCCCCTGGCACAGTACCCTTCCTACCTTACAGAAAACCCTGGCTATACATAAAGTTTATAAAAACTGTGGGTTTAAACCCATCTAAACAAGTGTCTATACGGGAGCAGACTGATCATGAGCTGATACACTTCAAATGAGGCAGACCCTGAGGTTTGAACAGGCTTCAAATTTCCAGGTATGCAGAGAGCTCACAGAAGAAGGTGATACAGAAATACTGCAGGTGGTGACTTGTAAATACTTCATTTTTTTCCACTAGGTTTCATTAAGCTGAACTCCTCCCTCCCTGTTTCCTTTCAACATTCCTCTTTGATAGCCTAGCCTATCTTTAGAGGCTTCAGTCTGTTACCTACTACGGTGCCATGTGAAACTACACCTCTGAATTGTTGTTTCAGCTCTCCCTGACTCTCCATCTCCTATTGCTGTAACTATCTTTTATGAAGTATTTACCACTAAACTACCTCTTCAAGGCAGATGAAACTATAATAAAGGCACACAGTGATTGTTAGCTGTTGTATTTAGCAGCTGGCCATTACCCCTTGAGGCTTCCTAGTGCAACACCAGTCCTGTGGTGTTGCAAAACCAGTATTGGTTACTAATATTTCTCCTTGTATTAAGACAAATGGGCAATTATGTGATTGATAAATGTATTATGCACTCCTGAGGTACAGAGAATGGTTAACTGTGTCATCAGATATCAACACTGTGATGTATATTTTTGTACTGTTTTAGTCACAGTTCCCAGAGAAATCCTACAATAAGGATATGCCACAATATGCATCATACTAAAGAATTCTTGGAACAGTTATCCAGGCACTGCAGGGATTGCAAATGGCAATGCAGGGTGACTGGACATCGTTTCTGACCAGAGTGTGCCTGAGCCAAAGGCCACAATATTAGCTTTGATAATCCCTATTACAGATGGTGAACGGTGGCAGAATCAGACTCATGAAGCCATAGCATATTTCTTTTTCTTTTTTTTTTTCTGACAACAGAAACATTTGTGTTTTGTTAACTGAATTGCTAGGAAAGATCCCTAATATTTCTGTTTTGTCTTTGGTCACGTGTGACACAGGAGTCAAATACCCAGGATCAGCAGTCATTGCTATCACAGCAGCAAAATGGGGTTTCTCTCAGATTTCTGTTTGGATGTCACCTTAGCCAAGTCACTGGCTAGTCATTTTGGTAACAGCACTATTCTGCTCTGTCTTGAACATTCCAGAAGTTTCACTACTCACAAAGTATTATAACTAAGATTCATTTCCCTTCTAGAAGTGGGGGAATTACACCAAAAATTATTGTACCCATCTTTACTATTTTAATGTCTACTCTGGCTGTAGTAAGGCAAGTGTGTATAATTAAAGAGTGTTTTGTAATGCATTTTTACAGGTGGGGTGAATTAATACCTTGCTTTTGAGAAAGTGAACATACCCTGCTAATATTCTTAATGCCCTTTTACACAGTGGAGTTGTACAGATTTCTAGAAAACAAATAAAAAATGGGAAGTTTCCTCATCTGGAATTATCTTTACATCCACGAAACATGAAACAGAACAAAACAGGTTCTTAAATGCTAGAAAGAAACACTATGTATTTTGTAATTTTTACAAGGTAATTAAGAAACTACAAAGCTGTTTACTTCAGCTTTTTATTTCTGGTGTGTATTTTCTCTAACATGCAAATCCTTAAATTTTAAAATAAATATAAAAGTATAACATGTATGAATAATAGAATAAAAAACTAGATCTGAGTTAGCAATGCATGGCTAATTTCTTAAAAGGATTACCACACTAAAGTTACAAGATTGGGTTTTATCCAATGGTTCTGTAATTATACAACCATAAAGAATTTTTGCATGTAGTCTTAATATTACAGAATGAGAGCTTGTGATTTTCTGTTCAAGCAGATGAACATGTAAGTGATGTAGCATTGTTATTCTGCCTAAATGAAAATATTCATCAAACATAGGGAAACACTGTGACTTTCAGCTGAATGGATTCCACAGTTCTTTAAGGGAAAGGTCTTAAATGTCACACAGGTCAATCTCATTCACCTGAAGACTTCCTGTTTCAGTGAGGTTTATCTGCATGATGAAGAAAATTCCACTCAGCCTGTGATGTGCTGAACTTATTTTTTTAATTAAAGTACATTTATCCTAGGCAAATATATGTGAACATTTTTGCAACATCTTAACTGAACTCAGACAAAATAGTCATCAGGCAAAATCTAGAGGTCAGCATCCTGAAGGAGAATCCCAAATTTCTGATAACTTTTGTTGCTAAGGCTGCAGATCTGCCTTCTGCTGTTTTCGTCTCTGTTGCTGGGGGGACAAAATACTGCTTCTAAATCCTCTGCTGCAGGTGCATTAATTTAATCTAGCATCACTTTGGAGACAAAGAAACTGTTCTAATGCAAGAGCAGAAGAACTAGGTACCATGGTGATGAGGATCTGGTAAGACACTTAAGCAAACCAAGTTACACCTGCTACAATGATAGCAGGTGCACACCACTGGAATATGCAGCACTTCCCTATGAGAAGGGAGTTATTCCAGACAAGGAAGGAGAAATTATCTAAACCAGAACATCAGGGCATTGGTGCTTAAGCTGTATAAAGCTTGGTGAATGGAATCAACAAGAGATATCTGGCATAGAGTGGGAAAATTGTGTTGCTAGCTGAATGAGCTCAAGATGCATCCAATCCAGTAGCTTGTGTCTAAGATGTTTACCAAAGAAGGGGCTGAGAGAGCATTTTAGACAGGGTGATTTGTCTGTCTACCAGATTATGATAATTCTTCCAGCCACTTCTCTATTCTTTCTAACTGTTAATGAAAGATATAATTTTTGTCTCTGAATGGAATTAATAAAAACCATTCCATACTAAGTCCATCTAAAACCAGACAAAAATCTACTCTCTCCCTACATACTGCAAAGCAACTGTACTCATTAAAGAGACACTGGCATCCACATGAACATTCAAAGTAATCACTATAAGGATAAACTTTAGCCTTTTGAGTATGAATTATTAAAATTTGTCTATCTCTTTAATTCCATCTTTGTTATTTAAACAGCATGTTTAGACCATGCGTTGAAACATCTGGATAATCAAAGGTTACAGATGCTGTGTCACCAGTGATTTAATTTTTAGCCCATTTTCCTGAGAAAACAGGGCTTATGAGAAAGCATTGCTGCTCAGTTTATCCCTCTGCCCCTCTTTACAACATAGCTGTTAAGATAATTAGCACTTTCATTTTGAAAGAGAAGCAGAAGATATTTATATTTCTACAGTTATAATGAAAAATAGCAAACAAACAGTTGAGCAAAACCCAAAGTCACGACTCCAGAGAAGGACAGGGAGGCAGAATTTTGTTGTCCCACTTTTTATTTGGCAGCAGCAGTTTGGTCAGTTGCATTTTGTACTGGGGCAGTTGGTACATGCAGAGCTCCAAGCCAGCCATTGGTTTTTGGGGAGCAGAAAAAGTGATGGAAGCACAATAGGCTTGATAATGAGAGTGGTACTGGGTTGTTCAGGGGAAAGAAGAACTCCAAGCAGCAGAAACTGCAAGTTTCAATAGATTCATTGCATATGGAAAAAAACATCTCCTGTCTAAAGTCAAAGAAATAATGTGAGCAGAGCCAAGAGGGAGTGTGCAAGTTAGAAGGACAATTGTAAATCATATACACTGTAAACTGTGTGATCATTCTACCTTCTCAGATTATATAAAATACATTTTAAATTGATCTTTGATTGAATATGAGTCACCCTGTAAGTATAGAAATTGAAGGGTTTTGTGATAAGAAAATACTAACTTAATTTCTGAATTTGAACAGAAAATAACACTATTTTCTCAATTTAAATTATTCTCAAAGTTGAGAAAAGTCATCTGATTAATGAAACACAATGAAGAAATAATTATTTTTAAAAATGTTTTGTATTTTCATTACCTTCTGCATTTTGGCAGTGTCCAAGGATTTCACAATTCTACTGAAGTGCTGAAGACCACGCTCTTCTAGTTGAAAAGTAGCTAGATAACAGATAACTGTCAAAAGATACATACATTTAAAATGCAGCAGGCAGTTCTAATAACCCTATACCCTATACTCAGCATACTCTGGGATTTAGACTGTTACCTTACTTTTCAACAGTTTTGATAGTGAATTTTTCAACATACTCTGGTTTTAATGTTTTCAGGGAGGATGGCTCTTACTCCTCTGTTACAAATTCACAGTTTATTATACATAAGAATACCACAGATAACAAAAATTTTAAATATAAAATTTAATATTTCTAGTATTTATTTTGCCTTTTTTTATCCAAGTCACCATTTTGCCTAAAACGCTGTAACCTTTGTTTTTATTCTGAATTGGAATAAAATCAAGTTCTTAAATTGTGAAATTTCAAACTTGAGTCTTTCTCCCTCTCTGGCAAGTACAGAGTTTGATGATCTCAGAGGTCTTTTTCAACCTGAATGATTTATGATTCTGTTCTATGATACAGGAGGTGGCACAGTCAGTACTGTGAATTTCTGCAGAGCTGCAAAGTTCATGGGCTCCTGCATCGTTTGACCACAGCTGATTTGATCAATCAGGCTTCACTCACAGTGCAGTGTTTTAGCTGCCACCAAACAGTAATGGTAAAATCAGTAAATTCTGACCAGTGTGCTGCAGCCAACTCAGTGCATCTGCAGGGTTCAATCTCATGTGCTTTAGTACAGCAACATATTTAATCAGTCTTAGCAGAATATACATTTATCTCCTACAAGCTTTATTAAATTCAAATCTGCTCACACATAGCAACAGCCTTTATAAGCAGCTTTGATCATTTAAGTGTCAATGCAGCTTGGCAAAGGGAATCACAAGCAGCTTAAAAAAATGTAAGCCAATGACCTTAGACTCTCAACTTGTTGATAAAGGAAAATTTTCCGGGGCCTACCCTCTGCCTATGATTAATGGAGGCTTTTGAGTGGACCAGTCCTGACAATCCAATTACAGCAACACTCAGCTCAAAGGTATAATTTATGTGTCCCAGACAGTGAAAAACATGGCTCTGGAGAAATGGAGACAATGAAGCATTACCATTTAGAATAAACTCAATACACTAATAATTTCACCCTTGGCAGTTTAGGTTCCCTTTTGTTTGTTGTTTGATTTAGATTTCTGTACTTTTCCAGATTGTGACAGAAGTAACCAGAATTGTCATAAAAATTTAGTAGCTTTTAAAACATAAAATGTAGATATATTTATATTAGATAAGTTTCTTCATATTTTTCAACCACTTTGAATTAAATTGGCTTTTAAATATACCCACAAAGATTCAGGACTCATCTGACTTAGAGAACATGTGCCAGTGGTATTTGTGATTCCAGTTTATTTAGGAACTTACTAAATCAACCTCAGCATGTGTGCATTAAATAAATAGCATAAAATATTTTAAAAATTAATTTTTAATGTACTTCTCAATACCTGAAATAAATTTGGGAGTAGTAACTACCCTAAGTTACTAGCTCATACCATCAGATATTGTTGTATCATAACTGATTCTAACCAAGCAATCAAATAAAATTAAAATAATTGACCTAATTTCTGGAGACAGACAGAAGTTACTTATGTCACTGTGATGGTCAGTAATGAAGAAACCCATGTATGGATAGAGACAATTGTGTCTGTATATTTTGCTGTGTTCCTCAGCAAACAGAGCTTTGTTACAGTTTTGTATCTGAATATCAGAGATATTAGGTTGCATAGAAGAGAATAAAGGGAAACCCCTGAAGAACATTTTTCAAAGGGATGGTTAAATTTCCAAGATGCTTCTTCCAGCACTGATACTGTTTTCCATTTGCATCCTACCTGACTTTCTCAGGTAAAATTCCAGTTTACACCTCTAAGAGTCCAGACTAAATAACAATTTCAGGTTTTAGACTTCACGTCATAAGGGCATTGGAAAATGTCCTGTACTTCACACTGCACTAGGCACAACCAAAATGCTTCCAATGCAATATAATATCAAGACCTACACTACTAACATGGTATTTTTTAAGTTTTGTGGTAAACACATTTGGCATTGCAAAAGCAACTTACCTATATAGAGATTACGCTCAGAAATCGGGCAGTATCTCCCATCCTGAACATAAAAGGCATTGACTACTACATCCAATATGGATTTATATTCTGTACATCCTGCCAGTGTATCCAATACAAAGTTTTCTTCTGACACATTAAGAGTCTACAGAGATACAAAATTAATAACGATTAAAGTATTCTGGAAAGAAAACGTTAGTTGTGTACAAAAATTACAATAATTTTGAAGCAACTGGAAAACATTAACAACTAACAGCAGTGCCTTTGGTAGGGCTGCTGCCCTTCTAATGCTATCAAATATGGGCAGTCCTAGCAAACTAATGGCCCTTGTTAAGTAAAATGTAACTTTCTCCAATGTTAAGTGTTCATTTTATCTGCTGACATGTGCATTGAGTTAAAAGACTTGATGTGTGAATGTCAGCCGCTGATACAAAGAAAATCTAAAGTCTCTGAGCTATGAGCAATGATTAACTTAGTCAACAGTATGAGAAAGTTTCAGTAAGAATTTGGTTTTCCCATAGGAAACCTCTTCTTTGTCAGTGAATTCTGTGCTACTAGGAAGACTAAACTGAGGGGAGAAGCTGGACAGAGATTATGGAAAAGACTTAACTGCTACTGAAACCTAACTATGAATATGACTAATTCAAACTAAATCTGTGAGTGCCAGGATTCTTTTTAATGCAGACTGTTTCTTATCCAGCTACACTCTTGGTCCCTCATAATGGGCATGTGATATCCCAAGAGAACAGGACAGCCAGGTGCACACTGCATGCATTTGGGATCCTACCCCATAATCCCTTTAAAAAGTTTGGCTGCTCCTGGACTTTACAGGGAGTTTCAAACATCATAAATAACCTATGGAATATTTGCTACTATATGAGTTAAACTTTTAGTATGAACCACCTTTAAACACTGCAGGAAAATCTGAGGCCCAGAACAGTTTATTACATGAATTGAAAATGGACAGTTGCACTATGACAAAATGACAAACAGTAAAGATTCTTCGATGTAAGGAGGTTAGACAAGAAGCCAAGAAAAAAGCTAAGTGCATCTTCTGAAAACATATAGTCCACGTTTGATAAATGATCTCTCCCACAGCTCTGAGGGGTGGGAACAATTGACCTGCACTAATATAACAGATGAGAGGTTCACCTCGCCTAGTAGGCTGTCTGCTACCCTCCTGATGGCTTTATTTCCCTACTGTGATTCATTTTGAGTTTATAGGTATTATTAGAGGCTGCTGGATGGAACTATGTGAGTCTTCTGATGTGTGACACTATACAGGGTTTTGAGACTGAGGCAAAACTTTCAAATTACCGGTCTAATATTTAAATGTAAAAAATTATGCAGAAGAATTCAAAGTGTATTTTCTCAGGTTGTCAGAACAAGCATAAGTTTTTTTCACTATTCCTGTTCAAGATCCAGGTTTCATTCCTTCTAATTTTTGCATCATCACCAATATAAAAGAGGAAAGAGACTGAACAAATTTTAAATATGAAAAAAAAATAAAAATCACAGGCAGTATGGACTCTATCTTGCTAAGCACTGACAATTCTTGTGAGGCACACAGTCCATTCCAAATATAACTTTTATGGATGAAGATTTATGGAAGTTCTTTCATAAAACTAACAAGGAAAATCCATAAATCTAAGCGCCCATTAAATGATGAAATATATATATATCACATTTTATATGAGACATCTAAGAATTCACCACAAAACACAAAAGTAAACCTAAATAACTGAATGGCAAAGTGAGAGAAGATGTAAAAGCAGGACTGTGACATTTTGAATCTAAAACTATTGCTCCCCTTGAGCAAATGGTGTTGTTTATGAACAATCTGCAGAAAATAGCAGCTCTGGTAATAAACAGAAAATCCATAGTAAAACTGGTCAAGCCCATTGGAAACAAGCCCAACAAAAACTCTCTCAACTATCTCAGTTAGAAACCTAAAATTTAAATTGTTTTCAAGATCTTTATTAGATTAGATTTGTGTTTAGGTTCTGTGCACTTTGATAGATCATACACGTATAAAGTGCTTCAGCAAACCCGTGCTTTTCAAATGTGCTTTGGAGAGAGGGCCAAAAGTAGACAAACAGGTAACAAGAGGAAACCAGCAGCACCCAAATCATCTCCTGCACAGTAGAGACTACAGCATAAGAATGCAATTGCATATCTACATTTAATCTACTTTTACTGCTCTGAGTTAACAAGTCAGTCAGAAGTGTTAGGATGAACACAGCAACAAGTTCTTACTCTTGCCTACACCTTGAGCAACAATGTCCATAACCACTACATTAAAGACGCTTGTCCTGGTTGCTCTCAAGGTAGTGACAGTGCCTTTGCTGGGATGAGCTGCAATGGTTTTACAGCTCTCCCAAAGGACAGAGTCCCAGCTACCACAGATAACCTGGTTCTGCTGGCTCCTCTGGGACGAGAGTTTCCCCAGGTGTGGTGTTCTAGCGCTGACAAGAATAAAAGGTTCAGACAGAGGGCCCTTCTCCGGGATAACAGCTGTTTATTGTAAGTCCAGTGTTGCGTTCTGAGGGTCCAGAGTTATCCAGATGGCTGAGTAACCCACAAGAAAGAGCAAGGAAGAAGCCCTGAAGGACTCTTTTAAAGGGAGATGGGACCAGCAAACACCCAATGGGGAACGGCACAGTTCAAAGTGACCAGTGGGGAAGAGCTTTCCAGGACACAGCCATATGTGGGATCTGAGATACAGGCACAGGTAACACAAGGGAAATTTGGGATTTTACCACAGCTCAGGCAGAGATTTCAGACATTGGAGGAAGAAGGCTGAGGGCTTTGCCTTGGCTTTCTTCCCACCAATCCTGAAGCTCAAAAGAAGCAGCTTCTGCCAAGCGCGCTGCTACTTTACATGGCCCTAAGAGAAGCACCAAGGTGACAGGAAGTGCACCCTGGGGACAGCTGTGCCCCACAACATCAGCACTGACTGGTAACTCTGGGGACCACAGACCAAAAGGCTTTGTCACGAAACATAATCAGCTGAACATGCTTTCAGCCACAGAAGGTACTGAATGTGCTGTTTCTACATGTAAGAATTGAGAAGAGGTGAGCAGCCTGCAGCTGTGTCACCTAAGGAAGTGATCTCATCACTACTCAATCAACTAAACAAGCCCGGGCTGGAGGAAATCCCAAAGGTGAGTCAGTTGTTGGTTAAGCCCTGCAGATAATCTAGTGAAACAAAACGTGAGCCACTGCTTTAAACCAGTTAGGATACTCTCTGCATGAAAAGTGCATTGTGTCCTCTACAAATTTCGTCAAGGATATTTACAGTTTATCTGTATATCTGAAACAATAATGGCTTTGGGTAAGTAATATGTTGGGTAGGTGTAATTTGTAGCACTAATTCCTCAGTGCATTCTGTATGTGAGTGAGATGTATTTCAGAGTGGGTCAAATGCCCCTGAAATGGTACAGTATGACAGATTGTATGTTTATAGCACCTTTTGTATGAGGTTTTCAAAACACTTGACTAATGTTAAAGGTATTTAATGGAATTCCTTTTGGCTAATATAATTTTGTACATGTGGGAACTAGGGCATGGAGCAGGTAAGAGATTTGCCCCAGGAAACACACTAAGTCACTGGTGCCAAAAAGAATTAATAACTGCTAATTTGTGAGCCTTTGTTCTGTCCATCACAGCAACTTCTTGCCTTTTCAAGTATAGTTTTACTCACGTATTTCTCTGTAATGAGCAATGAACTGAGTTTGCAAGGATGTGTGAGCCCTTCAGCATAAGGAAGGCCACATAATTTACAGGTGAGAACAACACATGGAGTGATCATCTTCTCTTGCATCAAATATTGAAAATATCGTAAAACATAAAAGATCTCGAACAGATATAAATATCTGAAAGTGTTCTCTCTATGGAATTGAATTCCAGCTTTTTCTGATTATTAAGTGTTTAAGTTGCAAAAAAAAAATATGCTATCTGAAATTATCCTGAATGATCCTGGGAAAAAACCCACGATTTTTGTCTAATTATTTGCTGATTGGTGTTAGCTCCCCCTTTTCAGGAAACCCTAATACCTGTAGCCTGCTTCCATGGACATATTTTCCCTGCTCTGTGACACAGAGCTGTTGCTGGGAATCAGTCAAGTTTCCTCAAGGAGAGAAAACACTGTGTAAGAAGGGCTTTGAACACAAACAACTTCCAACACGGGTTAGTACAAGAAATTAATTAAATGGAGAAGTATCTGCAAAAGGCAAGCTTTGCCACCATGGGTGTATTGCAATAAGGCTGGTCACAGTAGGACCTATTTGAAGGGGCCAGAGAGATCAGAAAATGAAAGAAACGCTCTTCTCTCTGGAGAGAAAGAGGGAAAGGAACACCAGCCATGCTCCATTTGAGATTTCTAAAGCTAAGGATGTATCTTAAGGTGAAACAAACATTTCAGAAATAAGATAATATTTGATGAAAAGATAAAATAGCTTTCACCTCCTGAGAGAACTGAGTAATAGTATGTAGTGAACTTGTCTTCTTCTAGGCAGAAAATGTACATTATGCAGATACAGTCTGATTAGTTTAGAGTGCTTCAGATATCAGTGCTAGTCCTCTCCAAGGGTCTAATCAAAATGCTGTGGAAATGAAAGAAAATATTCCTACTGATGTCACCAGGGTTTGAATCAGTCACCAGAACCCAGTCTTCTTTCTCTCTGACGTTAGTGGGGAAAAAACCTCTGGAATCTTCAGATACATGTAGGAAAATATCCTGCTTCTACTATTCACACTGTATGTTGCAGTCACAAGTGAGTACTTTCATTGTCAGGAGACATTGCTGACCAATGCTGTACTAAAATGCACAACATACATTCTTTTGCCTTGTACTTAATATTAAATCCCATGAGCAGAACATTGCAGAAAACTCAGATTTCATCCTTTCCTTAGAAGGATCCTAAACTGCATTTATGTCAGTAACTTAAAATACAAATTAGACTTGTATAATTTAGTAGGATTTTTTTTTACCACATCTATCAGTCTTGCATTACATTGTCTTCATATTTGAAACTAAATCAATGACTTTTGACATTTGGGGATTTTACAGTTGAGTAAAATCAGTTGAGTAGGCATGTGTGAGACACAGCTGAAACAGCACAAATGAGAACTATCAAGAGTTGTGCCAAATCACACCATGTTCTTGTGAAATGGGAGGCTCATAAACAGGCTCATCTTGCTGTCAACATGAGAGGGATAAAGGAGCAGAACAGTCAATTTGGGCTGGGAGTTCTGGTTTTACCAAAGTAAGCTTTTCTGTAGCTGGGATGCAGAAAAGTCAATATAATTGGTCTGATACTGCAACTCTAATTGAAGCAAATAATTCCACTGAAAATAAAGTGAGTTATTTGCATAGAGAAAGGCACAAACATTGCATGATAACTCCTGTGTTAAAATCTCTCTCTTGTTATTATATCAAAAGCTTGAGTCTGATAATCACAAGGAAAACAATACCTGGGATGCTTCAGTTAGCTACAAAACTTAATCTCTTTTCAAAATGAACAGATGCAGTTCTTTTCTATAAATGGTCTGATGAAATGATATCCTTATGTACAACATACAATGGATGAAAGATCACTCTGGATATGGATCATTTTTGATAGATTTAATTGAAGAATGCTTAGTATAAAAAAGGGGGTTTAGAATACAAGAATGAAGATGTTATCTGGAGGGCATCAGTCTGATAAAAGGAGTATTAAAAAGCATTTAGGAAGATAAACAAGGAGAAGTAATCTGGTCACTCAAATGAAGAATGACAGGAACAGATGTAAATTTGAATGTTAATATATAATAATTTAAATATCTGAGACAGAATTAAGAATTAAGTTAATGTGTCATTCAGACTCTTTCAAATTGAATTCTATTTCAATAGCAACAAGGTCACAATATTGAAGCAAAAACATTTAACTGGATTTATTTTTTTTTAGGAGGTTTGAGGGAATAATATGATTCTTCATGATTGAAGGTGAGGGCTTTTTTGTTGTAATTAGGAATCATCCATCATATTGCTAATGAATGTATGTTCTTACTGAAAATATTTGCAGTGAAAAACAAGTGCAATATGTTATAAACATCATAAATTACAATACAATAAACATGAAGATTGTAAAGAACTAAATTACAACTCAAACTGTAGTTTTCTTCCTGAAAGAAAATCAAGTCTGATCATTCACTGAGAACAATAAAAGAGAAATTTGTTTTCTGATGGAAAGTTTACATATAGCAGAAATAAAATGTATTGAGTGTAACACCTCTAGACTGATTTTAATCATAACATTCTAATTAGAGGAACCTCTGTTACTCATCTCCCACTATTCAATAATTTAAAATCCTTCCATATTTAACTTGTTTTTCTCTAAAAACAAGATGCCAATAATCAGTGAGTTTCTCCACTTTTATACAGAAGCCTGAACTAGGACTTGGAAGATGGGAACTGAGATTGGAACGTGTCTTTCTCGCTCCCTGAGTGGCCTTTTAGTGATTATGTTCTCCCTTGGCACCTTGGTTTTAAACACTGACCACGACCTGGCACTCAGCAATTTGTTTATACATTTCCATCATACCAAAAGAACATTCTGTCTTTATACATACAGTGGTTCAGACAGACCTGAACTACTGTCAGAGTAATAGTTTCCCTCTCTTTAACCTCACTTTCTTTTCCCTTAGCACTGATTTCCTATTTGTATATTGAAACTGAGTGGTTGCAAAGTGCAATGAGTGAAAAATGTATCCCAATGGTTATTTGATGTGGTATCTGCTTGATCTGTCTCAATTACAAAAATGCAGAGAAAGATGGGTGTTTTTTCACAGCAGTACCCGGGGATTAGATGTGCAGCCATTGTTGCAGTAAATGGACTGTGTAAAGCTCAATCTCACATACAGCTAGAGAAAACCATTCCTCTGGTTAGCAGTATCTAATGCCATCATTTCCCCAGAAATAAAAATGGTAAACTACTTATCTTATGTGCACCAACGTATGTACAGAGTAATGCTTCCTACTTTCAGCAGTCTCTCTGGAATACACTCAGAAGCAGACTGTACACTCAAATGTTTTCCAAAGAGATTTCTGTCTTAAAGCTTGAAACAACATTTCCTACAATGCAAGAATATGCTCAGGTGGAACACTGGTATTTGAATAAAATTATAAAGATGCATTAAGAAATAAAACTAATAATAATCAAGAGGTTGCTTCTTTTTCTGCTGAAGTTAACGGATAACCTCCCCTGTCACTCAAGAGGAACAAGTTGAGAGCAGCTCACATGGCCTGATACATGTAACTGATTTTGACCAAAAGATGCTGAATTTCCAGGTTTTTAACCTAACTATTTGGAAATGTTAAGTAGTTTCAAATCAAATGCAGGGAAACAGCTTGGGATGTATTTTCAAAGTGGCATACAGGGGTCAGCAGTGCCTTACAAATTTGGCCTTTTGGTTTTCTTATGAAAAATCCAGGCACATTTTGCCAAGTGAAAAATACCCACTTGCATCTGTTTTGTGTGAATTTAAATTGTACCAATAATCCTCCCTGAAGATTCTGTGTGCCCTTACCACACCCAGCCCAGGGCAAGCAGAGATTTCACTACAATACAGGGTGAGCCTGGGACAAGCCATCCTGGGTCAGTCTGGGAGCTCAAACTGATAGAAAAGATCCTACTCTGTGGCATCTGCCTCTTGTGGGCTTCAGTTTGGAGAGAGAGATATTTCTGATTTGATTCAGGTACAGTAGAGACTGGAACTGAGTGTGCAAGGACTTTGAGGTGAGCAGAACAAGACCAAAAAGATGAGCAGGACTTGCTGCACAGTGACAATAGCACTGGAATCAGCCACTTGAAAAGATGGAACTGGGACAGGTTAAATAAAGAGTTCTGGGCAAGTAAACTTGAGGATAAGAGAAAGGACAGGGATAGAAAGATGAAGGGGCTTAGAACAGAACTCAGTTTCTCTTTCTCTGCCACCTGCCCAGTATTTGACTAGCAGAGAATTCCAAACCTCTACAGTACAGCCACTGTGCACTGCCAAACCATAAAAACTCCTACAGTCTTTATGAAAGAGCAAAATATACTATTTCACACAATCATGTATTTTGTATGTAACTTTACATGCATATAGACATTAAAAAGAAAATCTTGCTGAAGTGACTATAGAAACCTCTGGATTGCATCACCTTCACAGCAGCACAGTGAAACCTGTTGAATTTGGAGCAGAATATTCAATAATGCCTGATTGTACACTTAATAAAAGATCGAATATGAAAATCTACAAATTTCTTCTGACTATCATTTCCAAAGCAAGTGTATTTTCACCCAATAGTGTCAACCCATTGTATTTCAAGCCTCTTTCTTTCTTTATACATTCATATTGTAAAGTCCTTCATTTTAAAATATATTTGATTGCCCACTTTTACTTCTTCTCCTGTGCCTTGCTTCACCAGCTATTTTTACTGCTTTAATTTGCAAGAATTCCCACAAGAATGGTCTTATGCCACTGGTAGATGCTTGACAGGGATATTTGGATCAAGACAGATTGTGCCTTCCAGACTCCCTCACGTAGGGCTACATCCAACTTCCTTTCATAACAAATTCATATCAATCATGTGCACAAATAGGAACCCTAAAGTTCAGTCTAGGCTGCTGGCCTCTCTCCGTGACTTCTCCTTCTTGTTGTCACTTTAATTGTAACAGTGCAAAGACAAAACTTCAGCACTCTCATGAAACTCCTGTCCTCAGTTATTGGCACAGTTGCCACCCTGCCTGTCAGTCAAGCCCATAACTCCAGAAGTCATTTTTCATGCAGATTGCTCCCCAGGATATCATCACCAGTTTATGTGCACATCTTCTTTACTCTTTTTGAACAGTATGTTTCAAACAGTATTTTCCTATCTCTTCACAGCTAAAAATCTGAGGTAGTGTCTCAGAATTTTCTATCTTATTGCAATAAACACCTCTTTGCTGGGTTTAACTAACCCAATCTTTAGCAAATCAACCATCTGGAATGCTATTGCTAAGTTCATCCTGCTAGTCCATTGATTTGACCCACTTCCTCCACCTACCATCTCACAGTTGATTCTAGCACATAAAACTAAAGCTGCCTGTCAAGATGCTTCACAACTCAGCTCCATTCTGCCTCTAATTTCTTACTCTTCACTGATGTCATCCTTCAGTTCTGATCAGCCCATCTTCTCATTTCATTTATTAGATTTTTGAAGAAGTAATTTTGTTTACTTTCAATCAGTTTCTACATATATTTATATTGCTCTTAAAACCCGCTTTATTCTGACAGAACTTTTGCTCTGCAAAATGTCCTTTGCTCCTTGCAGTTCAGGTGAGAATGTGTCAGAGGCTATCAGAGGTATTTACTTCAAGGATCTGGCACTTGACAAGGCTGGCATCACAGTGGCTCCTGCAGCCCCTGCTTCTGGGGTGCTGAAGTACCTTGAACATATTTTGGAATGACCTGTGTGTGTGTTTTTATTTTGAGGGCAATAATCTAACCCAGAATTGATGGTTTCACCAGGAACCCCAGACACATGGACTTTAGGCTAAAGAGAGTATTTTATGGAGGTCAACAACAGGTTATCAAAGAACTAAACAAGACACTTCAGATATCACATCAAAAAGACATAAAGACTCTAAACCATCCAAATACAATAAAGACATAATGAATGAAGCATACAGTGTTGACAAGGACTGAAATCTGCCTGCACTTTAATGGGATAGAAAACTATTAACCAATTAAGAGAGTCTAACAGAAGATAGTAATTTGTAGAAAAGTCAAGTGTGATATACTGCATACCTAAGTCAGCAAACAAACAAACAAATAAAAAATAAACAGCTGTCTTGTAATTATTTAGATTTGTGCTCTTGAAATCTGACTTCTGATTTTTGTCTGTTCAGTAGACAGTATGAGGTTTGCTATTTGTCGTGCTGCTGGCATGAGACAAACAGGCATGAATCTAGCCTGTGATTGAGAGCCAGGATACAAATACAGGATACAAACTAAAGGAAGTTTCTGCATGGGTCAGTTAATACTGGCTAATTGGTAAGTGGCCCAGCCTGGAAAGCATGTGTACAAAAATGCTACAATATTTTTAGGATCATATGCCTATCATGAAATAGGAAAGAAAAGAAAGAAGTGAAGTGACCTGAAACTATCCCAGAGAAAAGATTTTGGCCTTACCTTTGGCCTTACCTGTCCTCCCTGTTCTTTCCTTTCTGAAAGGGTTTATTAAGAAACTTTAGACTTATATTTCTCTAATGGAGTTACAGCTTCTTTTGTCTTTGTATCACCTCTCCTGGGTTGAGAACAATGGTCTCAAGACTCATTTTTGTAAGTATGTACTTTGGCAGCAGTGGTAGCTGAATTTACCTGCTCTTTGCCAGTGAAAAATTATTATTTTGAAACTGGATCAGTTCCCTGATGTAATTCAGCACATGAATGCACAAAGAGTTATTCCAGTACTACAAGGCAAGAGGGCAGGGTCAGAAAGCAGGGGCTTGAGTGGAAACTGTTTAAGAAGGCAAGCATCCAAGGAATGGGTATGGAGCCACTGCTCAGCCCCTGGCATTCATATCACACCTCCATCGTTTTATATTCTTGTAGTCATTTGTACTTATGCAAAATCAATGCAAAAGACTATCTAACTGGAATAACAGTGGTTTAGACCTTACTGTCAGAAGTGGAAATGAGCACTGGAGCTACATGGCAGTGTGGAATCAGGGCTCCAACAATGCTGTTTGATAACACATGGCACACACAGACAATAGCAGTCTAAACAATATTACTGTCTTGCCTTAGTGATTTTCTAAAGCTGATTCATTCCACTGGCTGCCTCAGCACCAGTCAGGGTGACACTGAGGACAAAGAGAGGGGAAGAGGTGACAGACTATGGTCAGGAAAGGATGGGAACTGCTTCAGCCAGAACAGCTACACACTGGCAAACCATGCTCTGGTTACTTGCAGTATTAGATTTGAATCTGGTAGTTGATTTACTGTCACTGTCCTTCTGTCCCACAGATCTGATGGACAATTATGTCCTCAAAGCAAGAATACCTGATTCTGTGACTCAGCTTCTGAACTGCATTTGTACATACAAACGGGTGGTGCTGTCAGAAACTTCTGTCTGGAAGGAAGAAAAGAGTAAGAAACTGCAAAGCAGCTTAGTCACAAATAAAACAGAAGTTTTCCCTGTCACTGCCTGATCCATTTTAGAAGGTAGTTGCTTTCCTGTTTTTTTTATTGTTGCTGTTCAAGCAGTTTTTCAACCCCTCTGATCTTCACTGCCTTGTTTTCTGGTGATAACTATAAGAAATTTGGACTTTACTCATGAACAAAGAATGTCACTGTAAGAAAAATCAGTGCAAGTTACAACAACATGTTAGAAAACAGATACCTTTATATTTAAAATCACATACTAAAGCAAAATAAACCATGTAAGAACTGAAACTTAATATACCTGCAACATCATAGCTGATTCATTCAATAAATCCTCCACGCTCTGATTTTCAGGGTTAAACTTGTTAAGCTGTTGCACTATTAGTGCAATAAGTTCTCTATGGCTGATCATCTTCACCATGGAGAATCCTATAAATACAGAAAATCATTACTTTTTCATGCCTCCTTCAGCTGTGGCATAATGCAGGTTGATAGGCTCATAGAGAAGTTACACTGCAGTAACAGAAGAACATTTAGGTCAAGCTCTCAAAATCACAGTTACTCAGAAGAGCTGACAGGAGAAATGAAAATACAGTACAAACAACAAAAAAATAGAAGATATGATTACATATTAAATATCTCAAAATATCTTTAGGATAAATGGTTACTGCACCAGGTTATTTGACAAAATATAATTTAAGAAAATACAGAGAAAACCATGAATTTTTTCCTGTGTGCCATACAGGTCCTAATTAATACACTGCTCTTCTCAGCGAGATGCAACAGAAAGCAAAATTGTAGTCTTAAATCTCATCACATGTTGCTGTTAACAGCCTGTTTTTCCAAAGCAACAACAGAATAGGAATAGAGAGGAATTTTAAGGAAGCAGTGAGTGTTGGTCAGCAGGCTGGGCTGTGGTCACAGCACATCAGCCTGGGCCACTGTCAAGGTTTCTGAAGATACAGCCTTGAGTACACGTTAAAGTTTGTGTAGTATGTAATGACTGGAAAGTCATTAATCTGACTTAGCAATGGGAAAAAAAAAGAGCACAAAAGTAACTTTCCATGGTGAAAATAAAAATATTTTTGAAAATAGCTCTTGTATTTTATGTATCATCATATTTTGATGTCAGAAAAGAATGCTTCATCAAGATGATTCATTCCCACTGTGGAAAAGATAACTTTTTTCTTGCTTTAAAATATTATCATAACATTTCCAGATACAGTGGTATTGTACTCTGCCTTTCAGCAATCCTACTCAATAGTAATTACTTAAATAGCACTTTTCATTGCTAAGCTCAGAGTGCTGAAGAAAAGAGTTTGTCTGTGACTGTGTTCAATACAGCCATTTAGGTACCTGTTATGATCAAGACAAAATGTCCAATTAAAAATAAAAAAAAGTCCAGCAAAACAGGGTTGGATCATGAAAAGGGATGGCAAATACAGGAAGAGGCACTACTGTGCAGGGGAATCACTGTTTCTCCACTCCTCTGAGAATCATTTGTTTCTCAGGTAAGAACCTGCCAAGGTTCTTGCACTCACAAGGGATTTTGGATGAGCGAGAAATATCTCTGTACTTCAGGCTGAATCATAATTCAGGCTCCAACAGCTCTACCAGTAACAAATGAGTTTTCTTCTGGCATAGCAGTAAGAAACTGGAGCTCTCCTGTGCTGATATTCACCTCTACCCCCCAATTAACAATAATTAAGCCCAAAACTGGAACATGAAAACTAAGATGTATAGTAATGCTTTCAGATCTCTGGACATACAGGGGTTTATATTGGAAAGAGCTCCTCTTCTAATTACAGAAGCTGCTTTTAATTGTTGTTAATGTTTTAAAACATACACAGGAATAAAATGCTTTTGGTATGACATGCACCCTTATTTCCACACAGTCGTTTAGAATACTCTAATTACTATGTATAAAAATTATATAAATATATACTGTGTATAAAATGGTAGAAATTTTCTTCCATTATCAGCTGTAGATTTCAGTTAAAGGAGGTGAGAACCTGACATAACCTCATTTTACAGTGGAGCTTGGAGATATGAAAGCAATTACATGGGATAAGACTGGTCACAATTGGGGGGATTGGTTTCAGTGACCTGAAAGATTTTTTCAGGTTTTACATCTGCTACTATGTTCCTGGCCTAGAAAGACTGAGATTGCATTTCCTCTGATGAAAGCTGTCCTTCTTAAAAATAGCTGAACTAAGCCTCCCTGCAAAATTCAGACAGATCAGATGGAAAATGTTCACTCTGAGAATCTTAATTTGCATGTATTTCAATGTTTTGCATACCTACTGCAAGTGTTTTCCTTCCATGACACAGTATTTTTTAACTATTATCTTGTAGAACTTTACAATTAAGTACTTATTGTACAAAACCTTCTGCAAATACGTTGGATTATATTTATGAGGTGGCTTAGCAAAGGGACACCAAGGCTGGCTACTTGCCCAAAATTTCAGGGAGCAAAGCCCAGCAATCCTGTCCGCAGTGTAACACAGGCCCCGCTGATCTTCTCCATTGTACTTATAAACACATAATAAATACGAACACTGAAAGAGGACAAGTTTAGATTATATATTAGGCAGAAATTCTTCCCTGTGAGGGTGGGGAGGCCCTGGCACAGGTGGCCCACAGAAGCTGTGGCTGCCCCGTCCCTGGAAGGGTTCAAGGCCAGGCTGGACGGGGCTTGGAGCAACCTGGTCTAGGGAAAGGTGTTCCTGCCCATGGCAGGGGGGTGGAAATAGATGATCCTGAAGGTCCCTTCCAACCCAAACCATTCTGTGATTCTGTGATAATAAACGAGTGAAGGAGTGAGGAGCCAGCCCGGGGCACCCGCCACTTTGACACAGCAGGAATTGCACCCAGTTTTCTTTCCGGAGATGTCACGTACTGCCACAGCTGCTTTGCACCGCCGCTCCCGGTCCCGTCCCTGGCTGTTCCCGGCGCTCCCGATCCCGTTCCCGGTTGCCCCGTCCAGTGCGAGCCGTCCGTGTCCCGGCGCGGTCCCTCCGGCCGCAGGGACCCCGAGCACGCCGTTGCCAAGGGGCGCGGGGGATGCTGGGAGCTGTAGTCCTGACGCGCGCCCGCCTCAGTGTTGGAAAACGCTGCGACCGGGGACGCGGAACTACACGCGCGAGGTAACAAGATGGCGGCGGTTGTTTGCCGCCGTTGGCAAGGGGCTCGTTCCGCGCCTCCTCGGTGTTTGCGCTCACGGGCAGCCAGCGGTAGGGGACCCGCCCGTTGC
>VZRZ01007938.1:2828275-2882335 GCA_013398175.1 Climacteris rufus
GGGGCGGGCTCGGGGCTCTGGCCGGCCCCGCGGAGCCGGCGGAGGGGCGGCGGAGCTGCCGCCCGTGCCCGGGCAGCGCTGCCGGATGCGCTGCGGGCTGCGCGGAGCCCGGAGCCGGGGAGATGTGCGGGCGCTCCTGTTGTGCTTTGAACGCCGTCTGTGAGCACCTGGGAACTTCTTAAGTTAGAGGATTTATTGGACGGTGCTCTGTAGGTGTGTATTTTGTGCCCTTCTGGCTTTGAAATTCTTGGATGGAGTCCAAGAATCGCAGTTTGCTTTGTAATGAAATTACCATCTTCTGGCACGAGTTAAGTAACAACTGTCTGGAGAGTGATCTTGTCTCGCGTGTGATGTACGGATCGTAAATCAAGGGCATTACTGGTTTTGAACGTCTGTAGCATCCTTTTCTTGTCCAGACATCACAGCAGTCAATATAGTTACTCACTTTCTGAAGTATTTAATTTAATTTTTGTTCCTTTTGGTCACTATGACCCGTTTTTTCCTATGCTTTAATATCAGTAACAGTGTTAAGTCTCGGTTTGTAAATCTTCCATGTACTCAGTAATTTTGGCTGAATTATGGCCAGTGTGTTGCAGTTAAAAAAAAAACCAGCGAGGTGATGCTGCAAAATAAAAGTTCTTATTATGCTGGCTTTATGGATTTTACATGTAGTCATAGCTCTTGAGTGCTGCTGAAGAACACATACTTGTCAGATATTGCTGCTAATGGCTGCAAGGGACATAATATGAAGATTTAGTAACTGAAAATACAGTAATGAATAAATACAGTAATAAATTATAGGTAACTTTACTAAATTTAGTTATTTGTTTATTTTTTATACAAGGGAAAAACTGTCAGAAGAACAGTTAATGAACAAAAAGAAGTACTGGTAATCTTAAATGCAGAAGAAATAATTGTGAATATAGCTTTTGTCACTATTTTTTTAACCAAAACTCATTAGATGTCACACTGTTGTTCTTTCTAATGGAGATTTCATCATTTTATGGTAAAAGTTGTGTTTTAATATACTGTCTTTGTTGTATGGTGTGTGTTCAGCATTTAGGGTCTGTATGTCAGCTTATAGTTCTGTGGGACTTCTCTGTGGTGAAGGAACTTTTCAAGCCTGTTGCATGACACTGGGCCTTACAAATCAGGACCATCTATTGCTGTTAGTTTAAAACCAGTGCCACTGCTCTTAGCTGTACATTTATACTTTCTTTGCCACCAGTTGTTCTTAGTTTCAGTAGTTTACTGCATCATTTTTGTTCTGGTATTCAGAATGGGTTGCTGGTGATCCATAATACTTCAGAAACAAGCATTTTTCCTGGTGTGCCTGTTGAGTGGGTGTGGGTGGTGTCATTAAATACACAGAAGTTTGAAAGCAGTTCTTTTACAGAATGTAAGGCAGAGGATCTCACATTTACAGACTATACCTTTCCTGGTTATACCACTTGCTTTTCTATTGCAAGCATTCCTTTCCATAAGGTCAATGGGTTCCAGAGTCTGTTTTGAATAGAATGCATTTTGAAGATGACTTTCCTGAATATTTATTCTGGTGGGGGCTTTTAGCACTCAGGACTTGTTTCTTACTTATAACCCTCTGTTAGGTACTGTGGGCACCAGGTACATTCTGTCAATTAGATTTTGCTAATGATGGAGAATGCTTCTTCTGAAGTATTCCAGATCCTACTGTCATATAATAGGTGTTCTGCTTGGCAGCAGATTTTGATACCAGTGGACTTTAAGCCTACAGCTTTGATGGCCATTCAGAGATACTTTTGGGATGTGGGATGACATCAGAATGCAGCAAATTCCCTGTACAGCCTGCTCAGAAACCTGAATATATCGTTTAGCTTAATCCAAGGGGAACTCTTTCCTAATTCATCCCTGAAAAAACACAGCCCCAAAATATGCAAATTAATTCAGTTTAATCCTTTTAAATGGTGGAGACAAGGAAATGGAATAGAACAGAGTGCATAACGAGGTGGAATCACAAAACTCTTAGGATAATCATCAATTACTGCAAGATGCAGGGGCTTGCATTGAGGCAAGAATATTTACTTGGTAACTGCTGCATCTATCTGAACATAGCAGGAATGGGAGAGAAAATGTGGGTGTAGGAAGTGGAAAGTCTTGACTAATGTTGTGAGCATGTCACGAGAACAGCCCGACTTCCCTAGATCCTTGTTCAGCCAGTGCTCTCTTCCTGCCCAGCTCCGTTCCTCAGGTATGCTGATATGCCAGATTTTAATAAACCAGATCAAATGCCAGTGGTAGAGGTAACCAGAGAATGAAATAAATAGCAGTGACGTGATCTGTGGAGCTGGTAGGAGGCAGACTTTTAACTGATGTATTGGAGACAGAGCAGAGACAAGATTTTGTTTCCAGCCTCCTGTGCCACATCGATTGTTGTTTAATTTTTAAAATGTTGTCTGTAAGATGTGTTTTGCTTTTGGGGACTGTTGATTCAATGCTTTACGTGTTTGGAGAGAGGCTGGTGTTTGCTTTTGAACAGTTGCAGAGGAGTGATTTGAAGCAGTAGTGTTCTTGAATGGCAGCACTCCGGTGGAACTATAGTTATTCTGTGTGACCTCCTCAGGACACTGCAGGCTGCCCAGGCACTGCCACCTTTCTGGGACAAAAGAATGATCCCTTCTAAATCTAGATACTTGTCTGTATGCACAGGTATAATAAAGGTTCTCTGCCACTTCAGGGAATTTCTTATCTTGTGCCGTCTGCTGCTGGAGCATTCCACAGGTGTCCGGTCAGAACCTGCTCCCAGGCAGCTCTGAGCGTCCAGCAAGAACACCAAACTGGGCTGGTTTTGCAGAGTTTTGAAATACATTTGATATCCAAAGAACTCAGAATAATTTCTGTGAATGTTGCTGCTTAAATCTGGAGACTGGCTTGAAAAATGCGTGGGTAACTAGCTCACAGGGGTACCTGCTTTGAATTGAGCTCATGTTTATTGATATTTTGAAAGAGCTGTTTCGTGTATGATGGGAAAAAGGAATCTCTTTCTAACCACAACTTAATTATGTTTTTAGTCTGATTAACATAACAGACTGAAATATCTTTAGTGTGTTTATTTTTCATATTTTTATTAAAAAAAGATATTGCTTGTTTTATGTTTATATATCTGATTTATTTTTTTTTTGCTCCTAGTTTCTGTCACATAGTAAACGGGAACTTCTAGCAGTTAAGGTTGAAGAATTCCTTATTTTCCTGTAGTTCAGTCAAAGCTTATAGTAATTTGTAGTAAAGATGCTGCTTTATAAATGCCTTATCCCAGTTAAAGGATGCTCACAAAGTTTGCATAAAGTCTGGAGGTTTTGTAGGTGCGTTTTTTAACACCCCTCTCCTCTAAGACTGACCGAAGTGCAGCTGTGCCCATAGTGCCTGTTTTAAATAAAAGGCTGCCTACCTCCCATGGGGATGTGAAGACAGATTTACGGAAATGGCCCCAACTTGTAGCTAGGAGTGAACACTTAGTGACAAGTGGGTACTCAGCACAGCTCTTTCACACCCTTCAGAGGCTGTGCATCTTCTCCCCCTGGAGTGCTTGAGATGCTGACAATTATAGTTACTTTCTTGCTGTGTGTTTGTTCTCAAATACTGTTCA
Source organism: Climacteris rufus (assembly GCA_013398175.1). Lineage (NCBI taxonomy): Eukaryota > Metazoa > Chordata > Aves > Passeriformes > Climacteridae > Climacteris > Climacteris rufus. The sequence goes on from VZRZ01007938.1 coordinate 2,831,898, forward strand.
TTGGTTTCTTAAATCTGATAATTACTTTCTGCAGCTGGATTAGTAGACACATCTCTAATAGGTTCTTGCTGCCTGTTAATGTGCATCTGCAGTGGTGCTCTGTGCTCAGAAATAGCATTTAGGGATGAGTGGAATGGAAGGTACTTGGAGAGGGCTCGTTTCTTTGTTTGTACATAGTGCCTTTCTCTTACTTTTTTGAGGATCTTCTTAGCTATATTTCTATGAAAGTAAGCCACAGCTAGTAATAATTGTTACTAATAATTGTTGTTAGAGGGCTTGGAACAACAGATAGGTATGCTAATTGAAAAAAACAAGTCTTAAAACAATAGATAGTACATGGGTATCTTGGAACAAGGACTCAAGCAAGTAAGATGGAAAGAGCATGCCTAGGGAATCAAGAGCAATCACCTAAAGCAGAAAAGTGAGAGCCAGTGGCAAAACTCAGAAATAACCAAATAAACTCTAGGAGCTTCTGCATTCCTTTGCACAAGGAGAAGTGTTCAAAAAAAAAGTCCTGGGTGAGTGAACATTAAAAGCTTCACAGAGTAATCTTTCTCAGCAGTGTTGTCAGGGTTTCTTAGTGGCAGAGCTGACTCCAAGAAGTAAAAGATGGGAAATACAATAGGAAATAGTTGTTTCATTATTTTAACAGTAAGAGTAGAATTATGTTTGTAGGTTTTTTTTTTGTAGGAGAAGTTGTAAGTAGAAAAAGAGAAAGGGATTTGTAAATATGAATAGAAGTTTGAATGTTAGAACAATGGAAGGTGGTAGAAAATTACACAGTCAACTGTGCTTAACATACTGCAAAAAGCATTTTTAAAATTGGGTCAGTAGAATGAGATGCAGGAGGAGAGAATTACTTTAAGCAGCGTTTTGATGGATGGAAATGGTCAGAAATGAAAAAGGATAAAGCTGCTGGAACAGCCAAGCAACTGTTGATACTAGTTTTTGGGGAGTGAAAGAAAAAGGAAGAATGATTTATCAGTGATAGATGGAAAGCAGCTAGCATCTTATTTTAGCTATGATTTCCAAATCTTAAAAGTGAAGGGTTTGCTCTTCACAGAAGAGAACTAGAGCGAATTTAGTCTTGGGAAAAATATCTTAGAATGAAGAATGAAAGAAGAGGTAAATGCTGTTTATAACTTAGTTTCTTTTTACTGGTACCATACAGTATTCAAAGCCTTTGGGCACAGCAGTTTGTGAACAAAATTTATTATTGAATGCAATATTTATATTAGCAACTAATTACTTACCAAGACAGAAGATTGAGGAGTTTTTCTTACTTGAGAAAACAGCTGTTACTGGGTTTTTGAAAAGTCACTGTTTTAATGATCAGCTCTTTGATCTCACTTATCTGTCTAATTACTCTTGTTGCCCCTCTCTGATCAGAGGCTGCAGCTATTTAACTACATTAATCAGTGTTATTGATAACAATCCTGAGGAAGACAACTTATAAATCATCATGCATTATTCAGAGTTTTGCATACTGAATTGCTTCATTTTAGAAGCACCATCTAGTGGTTTGAACACACGTGTGGGAACTAATAATTCTTCACCGATGTAGCACTGCAGCTAAATCAAGACAATTACCTGCAGTCATATTGTTTCCTAGCCTTGGTTAAGGGAAGGAGGTAACATTGCAATTGTCTGCTAAAAGAATTGCTTGGTTGTTTCTAACTACTCTGATGTGAAAAGTATTTTACCTTGTGAAATTATTTTTTGATGTGGATTGCTGTGAGCAGAGTCATAGTGTATCAGATCAAAGGTCCATCTAGCCTGGTGTGATGTCTGGTGGTTGTCTCTTTCTCTGTCCAGTAACAGCTGCCTAGGGACAAAGATGAGATGAATAGAAATGGATATTTCCTCTGGGCTCTTTTTTTAAAATTTATGATAGTCTCCAGCATAGGAGTTTGCTGAGCTATAGATTGTGCTCTTATAGTTAAAAAGCTCATGGAGTTATTTCTTTAAAATGACTAACAATTTTTCGATTAATTTCTACTTCTGGTCTCTGTGACTACTGGCTTCTCAGTGTTTAAAGCTGAGTTTGATTCCACGAGGTAAGCATTTTCTTTAGAAAGTTTTTCAAACAGGCAGTGGTGTGACCTAATGTGTCCTTTGTCCTGCAGACTTACCTTTTGGGCTTTCTCTTGGAAACCTGATTTGGATGCTTAGATTCTGTTGCTTTCTTCCCACAGCGTGATGGTACTTAACAGAATTTAGAAAAAATTACTTCTTAGATACCACAATACATTATTCCTAGGTTACTTTAGAAGAATGACAAAAAAGAAAACCCACCAAAAGTATCCTCAGCATTAGGCTGCAAAAGAATATTTTTTTACTGAACTAACTGAAAAATGAACAGTGCAAATGCTGTTGATGTGCTTCATTTAACTGCTTTAATAGTTATGATGATCTACTTTCCTGGCAGTTACACTGGCAACATTGACTTAAATTAATTCAGTAAAACTATTTTTAAATAATGCTGTTAAAAATAAATTAATTGAAGGCTGTGTATGTTTGTTTGCCTCACAGTTTGAAGACTGACCCACCTTCATAGTGCACGTGAAAGAGCAAGTTTCTCCAGCTTGGTTGTTTTACTGGAGGGTGATGCTAAATTGGAGTCTTAGCTGTTCTCAGCTGAGTTTTTGTCTTGAAAGTGCTCAGTATTCCAACTATTTATTGTATGACAAATGACAAGCTGGGATCATTGATGTAATGGCCATATGCCCCCTGCTTGCATTCAGGAAGGGAACTGCTGCATTCCATGCTGAGAGGCTGGTGAATCCTGTAAACTCGAGCTGTCCCTAAGTCAGCTAAAGCAAAGCACTCAGCCTGTGTCTGGTGGACAGCTCAGTGTAATAGGATATGCTTTTCCTTTGAGGCAGTGTCAGCTGCCTGCTACTTGAAAACAGGTGAGTGACAAAAGTTGTAATGCATTTTCTAGAAGTCTAGATTCAGGGTATAGCAAAGAGTGAGGTTTTTTGGGAGATAGAATGTTTGGACAACTTAAATATAAAGCATTCCTGTCTCAGTATACCTTGCTGCTGTAACTGAAAGGTCTTGCTCTCGTTTTTTTGTTGTTGATGATATGGGTCAGATGTACTACATCCTGTCTGTGTGTTTCTGTTCTACCCTGCAGGCTATAGGATTTTCCTACTTGTCTCTCCAGTAGTCAGTGACTTTTTTTGCATTACTTCCTCAGGCCTCTAGCCTGGCAACTCATTCCTCTTGATCTTTCTGATCCCTACAGATGGTGGTTCTTACTCTGATCTCTCTACGCTCACCACCCTCTTCTCCCTGTACTCTTACTGCTTCTGATGTTATTTAGGAGTAAGATGCCCTGAAAAACTGATTGACAGGAACTGAATTTTGACTCTACTTTGCTCTGTTGTGGTAGGCCATAAGCTTGGTTTTTTTTCTCTTGTAGGGTCATTACTCATACTTGATGGTCTTTCAGCATGAGTAATGTAAGAGTGGGCATCACATCAGTTCCAGGTACACCACTCTGGGTGAATGAATGAAAGGGAAGCAAATAGGCAAAAAGAAACTGGAGGAGACAGGTGAAGAAGATGAAGGTGAAGAAAAGGCTTGGCATAGAAATGTAAGAAAAATAGTTTGAGGGAGGAAAAAGGGAGGATGACTCTCCCACTCTTTCAAAATGCCTGCTCTTTATTTTGAAATGGAACACAGGTTAATTTAAATTGGGGTGATGTTTATTCTGGAATGTGTTAATTCCTGCCATCAACTGGTACTTTGATCTCTGAGGATTATAGGTGTCTGAAGCCAAACTAACCGGATGCTCTGGGTGTTCTGCATTTCTGCTTTGCATTCTTCTAATTCTCACCTTTCTTTGTAGACCTGTTAATGTAGGAAACATTTCCTGACATTCTGAAGTTCATCAGATGTTCAAAAACACAGTTTATTCAGGTTTTTGTTTCCTGCCAAGAAAAGAGCTGAGCATGAAAGGGGTCTTGGATGTTTGTCTATAAATGGCTTTCAGATGTTTGTCATCCAATAAACTTATTTAGGAATGGTATGGGCTGTCATATTAATGCCTTTTTGTCTAATTCTCCTTTTGTAAGCACCAGTCTCCAGGCAGAAATTTTACCTTGCTGTCTTTGTTCTTTTGCTGAAGTTTCTGTGCTCTTACCATACAAATGAGAACATGCCATCATTCTTCCTATAAAACCCTCCAAATCCACTGTCTGCTTTTAATTTTATTTTCAAGATTCGTATATAGAGAGTTCTGCATTAATAAACATTTATGTTTTTTCTAAGTATTATTTCTTAAGCTGGAGCAGTACACCTGGTCTAGTCAACAGCCTTACAAAAGTATCTTGATGCAATTGATGTCATTTTATGGTGCAAGATGGATGGAAGCCCTTGTAGCATAAGGAAGAGCTAATACAATGTGAGGAATAGGCAAAATGTGAAGGGCCTGCAGATCTCATCTGGAACCTGTGATTTATTTTGCTTTGTATTTTAAGGAATCTTGCAGGTCCTCACTGAGGTGTAAGAGGTGAAGTAGGAATGGCAAGTAGGTGTTTCTGTGTCCCTTGGGGATGAGTGGTGGTTGTGTGGTTACGTGGGGGTAGGCCCTGTAAGGACCTGTGGTGCCATGGGTGAAACACCTTGTGTTCTTGCAGGTGTACACACAGGCCCTGGTGTGTGCTTGTAAAGATGTCTAAGTTCTGCACTGATTTGTCTGTAAATGTGTCTGTATTTGATATGGGTGTTCCTGGTGGCAAGTTTGGTTTGTTGTGAAGACCGTAGGTAGCAGTGGGTTCATTTGGGGAATGAGCTTCATGTGCACTGCACAACTTTTTTTTTTTTTATAGAAAGTTGAGCATAAGAAAGTTCTGTCACGAGCAGCAGCAAATAATTGGAAGAGGGGACATTGGTTGTTGTGCTTTGTTAAAGAGTGCATATTGAGCATTGACAGGTGCTCACTGGTGTAATTGTTTATTTGGCTGATATTTTCTTTATATTGAAGTGATTGAGAACTAATGTGTTCATGTTGGAGTATGTGGTTTCAGGTATTGTGGTGATGTTTTGGAGTTATTTTATGGAAGGGCATTTTTGGTGGTTTTGCTGTATTTTGATAATTTCTTTGGTAATGGTTTTGTTGAAGCAGTTGACTTGAGTATATTTGAAGGCTATATTATATCCACAGCAAATATTCTCATTTCAGTAATACTGGGTTTTGTGGTTGTTTTTTTTGTTTGTTTGTTTTATGTTGTTTTTTGTTTGTTTGTTTTGTTGTTGTTTGGTTAGTTTGGTTAGTTTAAAGTTTCTTTTAATTTCTTTTTAGTTTCTTTTTTTTTCCCCCTGGCTATATCATACCCTTGTATCCAAAAGCTTTGTTCACTGCTTGCAATGCCTTCTGTTTCCCTATCATTACTTCCACATAGATTTTTTGGTAGTGTTTTGTATGTAATTGCAGACTTGCTGCAAATTTTTTTTCCCTACTTGATTTCAGTCAGGACACTTGACAAATACTAGACCTGATAGTAGTGGTGACAGTAGGAAGACAGGGACTGAAGCAGAAAGACAGTAGACCTTTTTCTCTTCACTTCTCTCACTAGAAGAGACAAGGAAGAAGAGCTTCTTAGTGGGCATTTGTCTTTATTTTACAACCTGTATTCCATGGACACTTTAATTTTTTGCCCTGTTATTTTAAAAGTTATATTTTCTCAATTATTTGGCCACACTGTTTCCTTTGACAATTAGTTTCTTTAAGCAAGCCTTAGAATTAGGTTGTAAGTGTTTTTCAGTGTATTTCTCCTTTATCTATTGAAATTTGAGAGTTACTATTTCACACTTTCAATGTCCTGTGTATCATTGATAACAAGAAACTAATAAGTTAATGTTAAAATAACTATTGCCTCTGAATTTTGAAGTATTTTTAGATATGGAACTGGGATGCAACTTTTTCAAAAATGAAGGAATCTTTAAGAAGACATGAAATGCTTTTCTGTATGAAAAAATTAAAACCATAGTTTGTTCTGTATTAGAAATGTTCTGTTAATTTCTTGGTGTAATATATATACAACAATCTACATGTATATATAATCTACTGTTCTGATGTTAGCAAATCAGTGTTGGGTGAGTTGAAGATGCCTTATTGGTTTACTGCATGAAACAAAGAGGTGGTCTGTTGTATAATTTCATCTGACTTGATCAATGCATAATAAGTTTTTTGATTAATCTAGAAAAAATGTGTCAGATATAAATTCATACTTCTTGAGAAATCATAAACTATAAGACTGTCATAAAGAATACTTTGTGAGTAATCCTGAAGAGTTAATAGGTGACAGCCTTTCTCCTGGAAACATTCACTTTACTGAAAGAAAGCTAAGCACAATTTTTGCTTAAGCCCAGAGTCATTTTTTATCAGTCAGGTCAAGCAGTGAAATGTTGTGAGGTTGGTTCCAGCTCTTTTTATAGTTATTTCTGTCTATATATATCTGCGTGTGCCTGCATGTTGTGTGTGATCCAAAAGTTGTGTATCATCTGTGCATCTTTCAAATTCAAATAGCCATTTTTCCTATCTTTGAAATGGGGGACTGAGGTATGAAGATGAGATGAGGTTATTTGGTACCTTCAAATAACCAGACTAGACAGAAAAGCTTAATTTGGGGATTTCTCAACCATTTTATTCCTCATTTCCCACTTCTTTCAATCCACTAATTTACATGAAATTATTTTTCCTTTTAGGTTACCCTGCAATATCATTTTACAGCTGAAGCAATGGACCAGATTGTATGTACTTTGCTATTCAAAGATTGGAGTGCAACTTACTGTTGCCATATGTTTAGATTTAGTGTCCAACTCTTGCTTACAAATGAGAACATATGGGAGATAGGTAATGGTGATTTTCAACTGTTAATTAGTCATGTTTAAACCCATGCCTCACTAACCATCCCTCTAGTCACTTCTGTCTTTCTCATCTCCCCCTCGTGGTAACATCACTGGTCTATATTGACTTGCAAAGCTTCTGAAGGGAAAAAAAGGTTTCCTTCCCCTGAAATGCTTCTGTAATTTGGAGGATATGAGTCCTCATCTGAGGTGGGGTCTTTTACTTCCAGATGTTTTATTTTATTTGCTTTGTGTGAAATGAAGTTGCTGATTTGCTAAATGTTGCATAGTAAAACAGGAATTAGAAGTGTCTCTTAAGTGCTGATACCTGTGATGTATATAGGCTTTACAGTGTTGGATTTTGTCAGTAATGACTAATCTTAACCTTTGAACCTGTTCATTGCAAGCTCACAACAGGATGTGGATTTTAGTTACTCAGTCTCACAGTGTGCTTACTTGAACTCTTACTACACACTGTTTATTACTCACTTCTTTTGCTGCTTATTAGGCACTTTTTCTATTGTAGTGACCTAAATCTTGGTAAAGTAAGATATGGTCAGATGTACTAGGGGAGTAGCAATACCTTCAGAGCAAAGAGAGATGTGTTTGCTTGTCTCCAGTGTTTAGGATACCTGACTCCTATCAAGAGTCGTTGTGTACTCCTCTTGAGAATTTTAAGCCAACCAGGACAGTACAGAAAATGCAGAAATGCTGCTGGTTTTCAGCTGGTTCTTTAGCTTGTGGCCATGTGCTCCTGTTTTAACTCCCTAATGTTGCTGATGGAAATTGTGTAGTTGTGTCTTGCATTGGATCAGCTTTCTAGCACAGGTGGAAACTTCCTTGCTTTATTTATATCATTTTTTAAACTCAGTTATCAGCTTAACTGGGGACAGGGGCAGCATAAATTCCTCCTTTGGTGGCAGGATGGTCTTCATATTACCTTGTACCAGCTATGGAGTTGTATCTTCTGTGTCTTTAGTGCTTGTGTCTATTCATAATATAAGTACTGGTAAGATGAAACCCTAACCCAAATTGCACCTATTCTATTGCTCTTTCTTTTGTATGAAAGGTGTTAATTTCTGTAGCACAGAGGCCAGTCTGAAACCCAAGTGTAGCCAGTGGGCCTGAATTGGACTTTTGATTTAATTCTTTAGCATGAAACAGGCTCCCTCAGTTATTTTTAGGTGACGTTAAGGTGCAGACCTTGTATAAAATATTAATGCAAGCAATCTTGGCGTGGCAGAGGCACAGATAGCATGTGCTGGAGGCAAACCTCTGCAGGAGCAGCGAGGCGAGACAGTGAGCTATGTAAAGGGCAGGGTTTTCATTCTTCAGCTGCGTGGTGCTTTAAGCTAGCTGTTCTTACAGAAAGAACTCTGGAGGTATTTGGTGAATGCTCTATTGTATGTTTGGTGTATCTGTTCTCTGTTTCAAGTTGCATATATGAATAGTAAAACATAAAACTTGCTAATTTGGGGCATGGAGCCAGTAGAGTGAAAGAACAGCTAATTGCACTATTTCAACATTTAAAAAAATTAGAATGCTTTAAAAGCATTTCCTCTATTTAATTTTCATCAGCTGGCTCAGAATTAATATAATGACATGACAGTATTGTCAGATACTGTAATATTTTTCACTATGTGCTTACTGTAATGAGATTTTTAAAGCTGTAAGAAAGAGGAGAATACAAATCCTTGTTAAATTTAATTTTAACCAAAAGAGGTTTTTTTTTATTTAATTCTTCACTTACTTGAAAGCTAGCAAATAAAATTTCTGCACAGCTAAATAGAAAAGAAAGATCTGGGATATACAAATAGAAGTACTCTGTAGATTCCTGTCCCCACCTCAAGTAAAGCACAAGCCACTGCACTCTGCACTGAGTGGCACTGCACCACTTGAAAGTGGTGTTGAGTGGTCACAAAATGAGCTGAAAGTTTTGCTGCTTTTGAGGAGCTACTCGTAAAGCAGCAGAAGCTGCTTCTAGGGAGGACATTTGCTTAAGCAGCTTAAAAGCAATATGGATGATATTACATGATGTGTCTCCATATCTGTGTGCCTGCTTTCCCCAGTCCATTAGAGCTATGTGGAGCAATTAGGTGCAAGAAAAAGGCAATGTTATGGAGAAGGGCTGCCTTCCTGATCTTATTTCCACTGATAACACCTTCTTTTGGTGGGGGGAAAAGAATTTTTTTTGTGCTTCACTAGCACTTTTCCATCTGGATAAAACAAGGTGTTAAGGGAAGTCTGTTCTTAACCTGCCTTCAAAATTATTTCCAAATTCTAATTATTTGTGACAAATCAGTGAGGGATTTGCTGAGGAATATGGGGATTGAATAGAAACTGTCTATTAGCAGTGTTGGAGCACCCTCTGCAGCCTCATAATAATATTTAAATGAGCTTTGTACATTTCTGGTGATAGATTAATGGAATGAATATTCAAAAAGAAAAATTAAGTATCCAGGTGTTTTATACTGCTCTACAGGCCCATCAAAGTACAGTAGTAGATCCTTAGGGAAAATAATTAATTAGCATGTTGTAGACCTTTTGTGTCTATTATCCTACTGTACCTCTCCTGAAAAGAAAACTCTCAGCAGTTCCAGTAGGTTCACTGAAGTTCAAACTGAAAAGTAAAGAATAGCATGTCCAGTGGGAATGATGTGAGAATTAGATCTGTGTGACAGCCAAGTTACAATGCTATTTAACAAATTGGGGAGAAAAGCTTAAGAAGTATTCCCTTTTGAACTGCCACTTTACGGCCTTATGATCTCAAGTTTCCAGGATTTGTTAACCTCTGAGTCGTGTCATAGCTTCGTGTTCAGCAACAGGCTAATTGCTGGTGTCAAGCTGGGATATTGGTTCAGGTCAGGTTGGGAAAGCATGTGACCAAATGTATTTCCAATGCTATGCTTTTTTGCAAATGTCTGGGTATCTTCTAATTGCTGTTGAACAGCCTGACCCTCCTTAGTTTGAGCTGCAGGAGATTGCAGAAGGGTTGTGTTGTAAGGCATGTCAGACTACACAGCTGAGCCACGAAAAACCTGTAATTTGTTTTCATAGGTAAATGCTCTTCTTAATGTACAACAGTAATTTAATTTTTGTCTATAATGTCTTATTAAATCAATCACACTGGTTTATAAACCAGGATCATATCAAGCCTTGTGTTGTTTCAATATGTTTAAAGAATTCATTCAGAACATTGTAAAGATAACTAATGACAACTAATGAAGCACATGGGAATTCTCTGCTACGTCTGTGTAGAATTACCTGGCTTTGTGTGATGCTATTGTATCATAGCTTTTTGTACATGATAGATGGATTTGTAGCTATGATTATCACAGAGCTGGAAGAGAGGATGAGGTTGGAAGGGACCTGTTAAAATTGTCTGTTCCATGCCTCTTGGTTCCTCAGGACCAGGTTTAATCAGGTTTCAAATGCCTCTAGAGATGGAGACTCCACATCCTCTCTGAGCAGCCTGTGACAATGCTCAGTCACCCTTAGAGTAAAAATGCATTTCCTGGTGTCCAGATGAAATTTCCTGTATTTCAGCTTGTGTCTGCTGCCTCTTTTGCTCTCACTGGGTATCACCACAAGTCTGAGTCTTCTTTCCATCTTCCTATCAGATATTTATACACATTGATAATATCCACTGTGAGCCCTCTCCAGGCTGAACAGTTCCATGTCTGTCTGTCCATGTATGACAGATATTCCTAGGCCTGACCCCTTAGCCTTAGATGAACTATCTCAGTTATGTTCACGCTGTTCTTCTACTTGGAGGTCCAGAACTGGACACCGTGCTCCAGATGTCTCCCTAGTCCTGACTGGCAAGGCAGGGCTTACCTCCTTTTACCTGTGGCAGTGCTCTGCCTATTGCAGCCCAGGATGCTGGTGCCCCTCTGGTGCCTGGGCCTGTTGCTGACCTGTTCTTAAAACTTGGCGAAAATGGTTTTCACCATCTCTGTGGACAACCTGTTGCTCGGCCTTTGTTACTTGTTCCCTTCCAAGCCCCAGTGCCAATGTAAACCCCTCTGACAGCACTGTGGCCATTTCTGGCCCTCTGCCTGTTTCCCACTGCTTCCTCAGCTTTGGTTAGGGCGTTTGTTGGAGCCCTTGTGAGCTGACTCGGCCTCCAAGAAAGCAGTTCAGAGGTTTGTAAGGAGAACTGAACTGACCTCTTTCCCACTCTTCTTTCTGCCCCTTGGAAAGCTTTCCCCCTCCAACATTTGCTGATTAAATCAGTTTGACAGTGAGAGGCCAGATGAGCTGTAGTCATCCAAGAACTGAGCGGTGGCCAGCCAGGTATGCAGGGTTGGCAGTGGAGGATTGAGAGAAACGGGATTACTCTTGGCAACAGCAACTCATTAAAGTTCATCACTGAAATTGAATCTTTTGTAATATCGGGGAAATGAACATTTCCAAGCCTCTGGGTTCATGAACTTCTTACAAAACACAGTAAAAAACCTCAGATTCTTCCATATTGAATGAGATTGCCTTAGGTCAAAAGCAGAAGATGAACGAAGATCTGAGAGATAACCTAAATACACATGATGTAACTACAGCTATTAAGTGAGGCAGTGAAGTTACTGTATTTTCTTTTTATTTTTTAAAAAAGTCAGAAAATTAAAAAATTGATTGTTGTTTTTTTTTTTTTTTTTTTTTTTCTCCAAGTACTTTATCGAGGAAGGACCGGTTTTGATGATTTTTCATTTTTCATGTTCACTGGCTGATACTTAGTTATTGGACCATACACCTTGAGAAGAGTGTTGGTTCTGTTTCATTCTAAGTTGTCTTGCCAGTTTTATGTGTGGGTGCATAGTGTGGGTGGGTTATTTTATGATGAGCATAAGGAGTCATCAGTTTTGGTGGGGAAAATTCATCTGGGAAAATAGCTTTTTTACACAGAATCTTTGGATACTTGGAACATAGCTGCATTTGCTGATTTAGGTTTTGCTTTGGCTTCCAAAATATCTGTTTGAGGCCTCCTGGAAGGTTTCCTTTTCATGAGAAGTTGGATAGGCTTTAGGCTATTTTTAGCAAAGTCTCTAAAGAAAGTTTTCTTGGAAGAGAAAGTTATGGCTTCCTGTCTGTAATGAAAGTAGCTGAAGTCCAGAGTGGAGGTATTTATTGTTATGTACTATTGTAGTAGAGGTTTCCAGAAGGTACGTGTGAGCTGCTGAGGGAATGCAAGGATGGAGCCTTTTTGGAGGTGTTGGTGTGTGAGGAGAGCCTGGGCTGCTGCTGCCTCTGCCAGTCTCCTGCTCAGTCTCCGTGTGCTGCTGTCCTAGAGCACCCCTTGAACAGACTCATTTTTCTAAAACCATAACACTTTAAAATAAAACTGCATTCATTTTTTCCTGTCTTCTCCATTTGCAAATAGTCTGAGAGTATTTGCAGTTCTGTAGGCTTTACCGGAGTTGCAGGCAGGGAGGAACACTGCCTCCGTTTTCTAAGGGAAGAGGTATTGCCAAGCTATTCAAGGGCTAACTTTAGCCTAGCGAGGCTTGTCTGCTTCCCACACCGAGGAAGTGAAAGACACTTGTGCAGGAGACAGTCTGTAGCATCTGTAGCTAGATTTTAGTGTGACTTTTCTCCTAGAAGAGCTCATCTCTAATTCTTTCTCTTACTCCTAAGCAAGTCACATTCCTTCAAGTCTAACTTCTGTGGAGACTCCTCTTGGAATTCCTAAAGTGAGCTGGCAAATCTGCTTTCAGTAGTTGAAGTAGTAGTATTTTCTCCCAAAGAGGTACTTTTGGGTTTTGCACATAAAAGAATTATTTAATTTAAAATTTTAGAGACACCAGAGAATGGAAATGAATCATAGCAATCAGTTAAGAGTTAGTGTATCTTTAACAGAATTCCTCCAGTTTCTGTTTCCTAAAGTCATGTTCTTCTGTAAGAAAAAACTTAAATAAGCCTGAGACACTAGAGGATGTTCACAATACTGATAATGTTATTTTAGTCTGTTTTTCTCTTCTGACTTTGTCCATTTATCTCATGAGAACAGCATCAGATACCCTGGATTGTTGTATTAAAGGTATAATGGCTTCCAAGAATAAAAAGAAAAGATTTGTTAGAAGAGCTTCTTAGTGAGAGTCACCAAAACTTGGTTTGAGTGCTTTCATACAGCTTTTATAAATGGAATTTTTGTTGGTGCCAGAATGCTGCTAATGGTAGCAACTGCCTCAAGGTGAAATCCAGTTACTGTTTCAGAAAAGTCACACTTGGTATGACTGATTTTGTGTTTGGGGACTAGAAAATATTGCATCTATTTTAAGGTAACTTGTTGGTTTAGTTGGATAGTTGAAAGAAAGTAACTTTGCAGGATTACAGTATTTGATTTTAATATTGTGGTTTAAAATATTGGGTTTTTTTTAATAATGTGTAACTGCAAAATTAAAGCCAAATTATACTTTATTAGTAGGTGTAATTTTGTTGTTAATTTTGCCATGTCTACAGAGAAAATTTGAGAAAGGTTCATTGTCTTTGTTTTCTGTCTTTATGCATTTTTTTCTCACTTGAACTATGGAATCAAAGAACGGCTGAGGTGGGAAGGGATCTCTGGAGCTCAGCTGGTCCAAGCCCACTGCTCAAACAGGCACATCCAGAGCCCGTGCCTGGGACTGTGCCCAGACGGCTTTTGAGCATCTCCAAGGATGGAGGCTCCACAAGCTGGCAAGCTGTGCCAGTGCTCAGTAAACACAGTGGTTCCTCATGTTCAGAGGGAGCCTCCTGTGTTTTGTTTTGTGCCCTTTGCCTCTGATCCTGACACTGGGAGCCTCTGGAAAAAGCCTGGCTCTGTCCTCTATGCCCCCTCGCTTTACCTATTTCTAGACATTGATGAGACCTCCTTGTTCTCCAGGCTGAACAGTCCCAGCTCTCTCAGCCTTTTCTTGTAGGAGAGATGCTGCTGTCCCTTCTTCATCTTAAATTGAATTAAAAATGTTTGTGACAGATTCTTCTTAATACCAGAACTAGCCAAAATACCTTTGTTAAAAAAGATAGGGTTGTCAGGCCCCATTAATCATGCTCTTGTTTGTCATTTCCCAGCAGAGGAGTGGGATTGGTCTAGTAGGGTTTATATTATAGCATGAATATTGAGTTCCTGTGGGTTAAAAGAGTTACCAGGATTTTCTTGGGTGTCTCCTGGGGTTTCTAGTCCTTAGTATCTTCATTTCCATTGCCTGTGTTGGTTTGGATAAAGGTAACGAGGTTCTGCCAGTCTGTTGCACTGATCATTTTGATCATTGTCTGGGTAGATGAATATCACATAAAAGGCAGTTTTAGAAATGGCCAAGTCAAGATTCTTGCACAATTTAGACCTTTTCCTAAAAACTAAGTGACCTGAAATTGTATTGATTTCAGTATTTTACAGTCCTTTGCATTCATATATTTAATGTGTAAATCTTTATGATAAAATAACCACCCTGGAGAATAATTCAGATTATGCAAAGAGGCTGGATTAGCCCCTGTTGTACCCCCACTGTCTCACTCATCACCACTGTTTGAGTTTTAACTGATATTTCTAACAGTTTTTTCTAAAAAATTGATGAACTCAAGCAAAATGTCTTGTGAGAATGGGACACTAAAATTGAGTTACAGCTTGAAGTAACAATGTGGTAAAGCAGAACCCTCAGTTTGTCATATAAAAGATGCAGAAGCTTGCCTTTTAGATATTACTTAATCTGATTAGAGTGTATTCATCCTAAGTTTGAATACCTATGGGTGCTGCCTCACTTCTGCTTTTCCCTTCAATAAATTTAGTGTAAATGTAGTTCTGTTTGTGCTTTAGGAATGTCTTTTATTTACCTTGTTCATGAGTTTAATTCTCTGCTGAACTGCTTTGAAAAGATCAGATCAGCCCTTCTTAATGAATTCAGTTTCTTAGGTTTCTTAGGAATCATGGCCTATTCTTTTCTTCCAGCAAGACCAGATTTGCCCTGATTTAGCACTAGATTAACATAAAATTGTGCTAAATAGTTGAAAAAAAAAATTTAGTGATATCCTGGTCATCTTCCAGGTTATAGGGAACTCTTGTCATTCACTTCACTTGAAGGTAGAATTTCATACCCAGATTTTGGAAGGTGTTACTTGGGCTAAGGCTTTGAGATATAATTTTTTTTTTCCTGACCAAACTTTCTCCAATGTGACTAGGAAGAGATCAGTAGCAGAACATAATATCTGAAAATGTAGTTACAGTAGTAGCTTATCTTTCTCTTTATGTGGCATGCCTAGTTAATGTTTTATTTATTAAAAAAAGTTATCTACCTACCCTGTGACTGAGCTTTTGGTAGCTTTTCTGTCCCTTATGTGGCACCACGACACAGCTCATAGAAGATTTGGTGCAGCCAATTGAAGTGTTTTGCAATTTAACAATTTTGTAGCATTAGGTAGAGTTGCTGTAATTTGTAGAAACCATTTCTTCAAACCAATGACAGTGAGATTGAACAGCTTCAGTTTTTCTCAAAGGTGTTTTCTAATAATTGCCCATGTAAATCCCCTTAGGTAATTGGTAATTATAAATTAGATACAGTAATTAATTTATAAAATCACTTAGTACAAAAACTGAATGCACATCCTAAGTGGCGGTGACTCTGTGTGTTGACAACTGAACATGAAATATGTCTGAGCTCATTCAGCAAGTAACAATACTTCTAATCAAATATTCTGCTTTTCTTATTATCTGTACCATGCAGTTCGAGCTGAAAAGCACTGTTGCCCATCACCAATTGTCTGAATAAATTTTGCTATAAAGAAACTTTCATAAGTTGTAAAACTAAACATTTGAATGTCTAACAACAGTTTGCTTACCTAATTTTCATGTTCTGTTTGTTGGTTTATAAATTGCAAAAATTCTTCCAGGTTGCAACATGTCAGTTTAAACATAGATTTTCACTTATTAGCATTATTAAAAAGTAATTTTCAAACATGCACTTGAATGCAAGGAAACTGGGTAACTTTTTGAAACAAAGCTGAAAATATAATCTTGAACTACTTTTTCCAGTCTTACCATTTAGCATGTTAATTGCAGATTTCAGTAGGGTTTAGAGATGTGTTTTAGTACAAGTATAATGCAAGCAGGTAGAAACTTGAATGTCTCATTAGTATTTTAACAGCATGAGTCTCTTGTTTGGCATTATAAATCAACACAGTGTTTTCAACTAATAATCTCACTGAAAATCAGTCTGTGTTTTGGGGGTTGTTTTGAAATTGTTTTTGTTATATTTGAAGTGTTTCTATCAACTCAGTAAGTGAATCTTTGTTTGAAATTGTTTTTGCTTGAAATTGGTACAGGTAGCAAACATTGCAGGGAATTGAGTACAGGTTTCTTTTGTTGTGTTTGAGACTTCAACAGGTTTGTTGTATTTTTTGGTATAAATTTTAATACTATTCATTTCCAGGTATAGAGATTATTGTGGGTGAGAATACACAGCATAATTTAACAAATATTAATCTGTACTGAATTACTTGAACAGTGTACAATAGAATTGGATAATTTAGGGTTTGTGAATGTCTAAACTTCCCATTAAACTGATTTCTAGCAGTCTCTCTTGGAATTCTTCCTTCTCTTAAATGCTTAGCTGAGCAGCAGATGGAGATAAAGAGTACTCATAAATGGTGTCTTTTTTCTGGTTTCTTTTTCTGTCTGTTTCAATAAGCAGCACATATTTTTATAGCTGGTTGGGATCAAAGTTTTGATATATGGACAGTGTTAAAGGCCACCTGTTGATAAGGTCAGTCTGTGGCAGATGTATTTGTGTGTTACTTTCCCATCCTGCCTGATGACTTTTGTTATTAAATTACAGAAACCAAAGCACTCCAACACTCCACTGCCCTAAATCCTTCAGTTGCAATCTATTTTCTTCCTCACTGTTTTTCTTTGGAGAAGTAATTTGAAGTTTGTTGATATCTCCTGAGTCTTTGAACCAACATCTACAAAGCTTTTATATAGGCCTGACTGGGCCTCCCAACCCAAAAACTTGATGCCACTACAGACAGATATGCAAGATGTCAGAGAATTAAAATTGCACCTTATTTTCTCATGTTGCAGGGACCACAGTATGCCTGGAATTTTCAAGCACACAGACACTGTGGACGTTGCAGAAAATGGGACGATAGATGGTAATCTAGTGGAGGTGACTTGGTCACAGTGAGGTGCATCATGTGAAATAGTACTATGCAAACCCTCCTAATACTTGATTCTGTCCACTGAATGACCATGATTTTTACTGGAAAAAAAATCCCTCATGTTTAGACAGAACATCTACTGTTGAAATGTGCACTGTTCTGTGCTACTTACTGAATGGTCTGTGTTTGCTCTTGGTACCTACATGTGGGCAATCCACCTAAAACCAGCTGGAAACCCTACAGCTTTTTATGAATAAAATGTGACTATTGGAGTCTCCACACAACTTTAGAATAAGGTGTTTATGGATTTAAAGTATTTGGAGGTTCTGTTTAAAGGTCGAGTGTGTTCTTCAACATCAAGTCTTATATGCTTTTTTGTTTGCTTTAACAAAGAGTTAAAGCTGGTGTTGTGGCAGGGTTTAAAACTGCTAAATTTTTACATGGGACTAGAAACCAGAAGTTCTTGAACGTTGATGCTTGGTTTCGTAACAGATTTAGTGGTTGTGGGCAAGTCATACCAAATCACTAACTAGGGTGCAGGGGTGATGATCAAGCACTTTTGAAAGATAGTTTGTGAAATCCTCAATCCCAATGAGTTGTTTGGATTTACCATAAAAATCTCGGAGCAACTTGACCCCAGAAGTATGATCTACCTTTCCAAGATGCCTTCTAGTGAATAGGGGGGAAACCTGCCTCTGAGTAAAATCAGTATGAACATTTGTCATAGAATAGGTTTTAACAGAAAAAGAGTAAATACGAGTTTTGTTGAGATAAGTGAGCACATTTTTAATTTTTCTTAATGCTTTTTGACTCTGTTCTTTTTGGTATTCTCTCCTTTGTGGACAGCACTAGTGCTAATGTTCAGCTGTCATCAGTGACACACTGCAATAATGTGACTGGATGATTAGACCCAAGCCTTGCAGGAAGACACCATCATTCACTTGCAATAACTATTACCTGCCATTTTCATGTTGTGAAGAGAATCTTTGCTTTTTTTCAGCAGTAGCTTAAAGGCTTGGTTTGGGTTTGCATGGCAAGTTTTTTCAGGGAAGGCTGTAGGGGTGTCTTCTGTGAGAAGCTGCCAGAAGCCTCCCTGCTATCCGGCAGAGCCAATGCCAGCTGGCATTCTTTAAGAATTTAAAGATTTACCTAACAAATTATAAATTAAATTAGTTGTACAGCACAGTTTTGCAGTAGGTTTTCTGATACAGTGTAAATTTAAAGAAGCGTGGCAATGGTTAATTTTGTAATTTACAATTTTTAATCCATGATATGCTATCTCTGTGTAGTTTATTTTAAACTGGACAAGTTGAAAAAGCTGTATGTAGAAGTACCAAATTCTACATGCTGATGGGCTATAGCATGAGGTCTGCCCCTTGTAGAGCTTTTCTCTGTTTCTTTGGTGGATGTTATTACAGCTCTGTTAGTTAGCAATCTCTCAGATTTCTGCTTGTGTCCCAAGGACCTTGAGTTCAGTGCTGTGCATGACGCTGGCCATTTTAGATGAGCAGAGGTGACATTACTGGGGTGCTGCACTGAGGTGAGGAGTGCCTGTCTCTCTGAGCAGAGCCTGGAGCTGGGGCACATCATCCCAACCAGCTGCCTGGTGGTTTAATCGTGTCCCAGTGGAAGGAAGCTGAACCCTTGTGTCAGCAAGTTCCAGTTTCGGATGTTTTATTGGCTAATGCTCACATGGCTGTCAGGGATAGGGGGATGAGTTGGTCTTTCTGCTGTGTGGAAAAGTGTAGCAGTTTCGTTTATCTTCAGACATATTAAGAATTTCTGTTCCTAGGGCAATTTGGGGTCTTAAGTTATTCACATCTATTTAACCTTCTTGTGTTTTTATCTTCCCTGCACCTCCCATCTGTCTAGTGATGTTGCAATTGCACTGTGCTGGAACGGAAGTTGCAGAGCAAAAAGAAGACAGTAAGGGCTGAGAAAGAAACCAAGCAAGGAAAGAATGAGCAAGAATGTACCTTAACCTGTTACTGATTTTGAAACGATAAATTCACATCAGAATGCAGAGAAGCATGTTAGGTGTCTTAGCTAGCTTTCTACCTGTGCTCTATAGTAGAAGATTATAATGGCTGATTAAGTGTTAGGTAAAAAAGCAACCAAACAAAACACAAAAAAATAGCCAAAAACCAATTTTATGGCTAGAAATGTGGAAATCTACTTGTAAAATTTGATGCAGTCAACATAGTGAAAATAAGTATATGAATACTTATATTTCCTACCACTTGCTGCAATTTTATATCTATATTCATAGCTTGTTATTTTTGATGGAGTTGCTTTTACAGAACTGAATGGTGTGCTTTATTCAAAAGGTGCTAATACTGTTGTCAGAGCTCAGCTCTGATGTGTGTTAGCTCTTGCTGGGTTTTCACTGATTTTGGCTAAATTGCAATAGAAACTTGGATATGAAAAGCTATTATTTTACCAAAAAGCCACATTTCCACTTCATACTTGTAAATTACAAATAAAATTATCAACAGTAGTTAACAATACTGTATTGCATTGCAAAATGTTATGTTCTTGAAAAAGCAGTTTTTTCATAGCCTAGAATTTCACATGGCATTCATGGTGGCCTTACCAGAAATCATGTGAAAACAGCTGAGAAATGTAATTGCTTCATTTTCAAAACAGACTAAGTACAAACAAGAATAAAGCTGCACTTACAGTGTAAAGCACCATCAGTATTTATCAGAGACCATCCAAAGTACAGAGATAACATTATTAACTTTCGCTTCAGTGATAAAATCAAGACCTTTCTAGATTGGGATCTTGGGAATCATAAGAAGAATAGTGACCTTCTGCCAGTGGTAAGTATTCCTCTGAAAGAAGGAAAAATATGACTATGTGGTAGAACATATTTTTGATTGAATGTTTGTACTGCTACCAATACTTCTGAAATGATTCCTGGTGGTGAATAAATTAAGTTGTAAGCACCTTACAAGTGCTGCCTCTCTGGTCTGGGTCATTGCTTGTAGGGACGTTCCTTGTGCACACTGGTCCCTCTCGTGGCAAAAGACACCAGAAATAGTTCCCTAGAAAGGAAATTCCATTGTTTTCTGTTGAGATTTACTTCTTCCAGTGGAGCAGTGTCTCTGTGCTGTATCACCCAGTTCTGAGGATTTGGGGTGATCCCTGGCATTGTGCTTTTCACTGGCAGAGCTGATTCAGTTCGTCTGGGCATCCTTTCACTTCACAGTTTGGAAATAACCACCCAAATAGTTGCCTTCCACTTGTGACTTCCTTGGATGGATTTGTTTAGATGTGCATCTGTATAGGTGTGCACATTTATCCATACCTGTATGTTGACTACATAGAGTTTTGTAATAATAAAGTAGTACTTAGCAGTTGTGACATATGCTTGAGGTGCACTATTCCCTTAGGAGATTTTTCCAAACTTAACTGGATTATTGCAGTGGCTTCTTAGTGCTGAGCTTAGTGCTGATAAGTGGCTTCTTAGTGCTGAGCTCTTTGTGGCCCTCCTCTGCAGCATTTGTTGCCTGGGCTGAAGGAGATGCCTGGCTGGACACTCTCACACAGCATGGGCAGGGTGTGTAAGTGCTTGGAACTGGATGAGAAAGAACTTTCCATGGATGAAGCTGTCACCAGCCAAGACTTGAATGATCATTTCCTCAGCAAGAAAAACTTTCAGATTTGTTTTCTGCTCAAATAAAAGGGTTTCCAGATTTCTTATTTTTCGGGGCCAAAGTAATATCAACAGGTTATTGCACATCAAAAAAAGTATAGCAATTCTTGTAACAGTGAAGTTATTTAGCTTATCTGCCTTATATTAAGTGAATCCTCACCTCTCATGGCCTTGTAACAGTGAAGTTATTTAGCTTATCTGCCTTATATTAAGTGAATCCTCACCTCTCATGGCCTGGCTCTTGCCACTGGCAGTGTGTACACCAAACTTTCAAACCTTCTCTCACTCCCCACATCCCCCTTCTGTTACAGATCATGGAAACACACCCCAAATCCACTGTAAAAAGCCTGAAAAAGAAATGAACAAAGGTACAACATTTCACTGGTGACCGTGTTTTCCTAGCCTTTCTTTAAAAGCTTAAAAAGTAACAGGTCTGGCAAATATTTGCATTTTGAGTTAAAGGAGATGTATATATTGCTAAGAAGCTTTAATTTCTGCTTGTGGAGCTTATATACTCATGACTGTCAAAGTTTCAATTTGCTGTCGGGAACCAAGGGTTCTTTAGAAGCAAGACAGGAGAAACCACTTTAGGGTTTATTCGTGACTTACAAGAATGTGGCTTGTGGTGGTGTGTTGGAGGCTTTGAAATGGTGACTCACATTGTGCATCATCACTATCAGGAAAGAGTGCTTTATATAACATTGATTTTTGTATCTTGGTTAAAAATTTCAGATGAGTAGAGTACATTTAGAAACAGTGAATGTGATGTTTGAAGAAATACCAAGCTGGAAGTTTGAATGATGCACGAGTAACTTGAATAAGCAGCTTTGCGGTAGGGGGAAAACAGGAATTTCATGTATTTATTCCAGCTTCAGCTGGTATAAGCAATTTGTACTTCCATGATTATTATAATTTTGGAATGGTTTAAGTACAAAATGATGGTCTGTGATGATATTTATGCCAGATTCTGTATTGGATTTATCATGACTTAGAGTGACCACCTTTTCCTTATATTTCTCTATAGCATGAATAGCATAAAACTTGATCAGCTGGAGCTGTTTAGGGAAAAACACGCTCTGTTAGACTGACACAAAAGATAAATGTTTTAATCTTGTAGTTGTCTCTGCTGAAACTCAGCCCCCAATATACTGCAGATTTAGATGTCATCAATATACTGCATCACTGCATCATTAGAAGGGTTTTTTCTTTCATTCTCCCTTTAGCTTTTTGTATACTTTGTTTTTAATATTAATGAACATCATAGCTGTGACCAAATAAACCCAAAGTACCCAACCTCAAACAAAAATAAAAAGCAACAAAAATTTGTGAAGTTATCTAATACTTTCATGCTGTAAAAAAAAGTACAACACAGCAGAGTGAGTAAAAATAATACTTTGTGGAATCCTGAAGTTGTCTGTTAGATGTGTTCAGAAAGTTCATAAAGAAACTCTTGCCCAGTTTCAAGGAGATGTAGGAGAGTAGGGCAGGAGTTTTATGGACTGGAAGGGAATTTATGCACTGTGGTATAATGTTTATACCAGTACTTTTCCTGTCTTTCATTCATCTGCAGTTAATATGATTGTTAATAAGGACTCCCAGGAGCAAATTCTAAAATCAATATGGATTTCATTATACCTGTCACAAGATTTAAATCTGTTCGATCTGATTGATCAGAAGTCACATACTTTGAGTATTTCCTGTGGATTGTTCAAGTATTTTTCTGACTTTCCACCTTTACTGTTAGGAGCATTTAAACTCTTCTGCTTGGGAGAAGATCATGTGAGGTATTACCTCATGCTTTTCTTTGCCTTGCAGGCCTCAGGAAAGTGAGGTGTGGTTCAGTGCCAGTTGCACTTTGTGTCTTGTTCTGGTTTTGGCTTCTATCTCACCACTTGAAGCCTTGTGCTACCTTAGTATTCCAGGATTAAAAAATTATTATTGATATAAACTCCTTATGAGCTTATTTTTTTTAAAGGAAAATTTCTCTTTTTCAGGAGACATGAAGATGTAAACCCTCTAATTTTAAAAGATGAATTTGCAGTAGAAATAAGGAGGTATACAAAATACCTGAAGTTGAATGATCTCTTTCACGATTGATGTTAGCCTGCTGTCTTTATTGGTTTTGTGCAAGCTTTGAGGGAGAGTAAAATAGTTCTTTATTCTTTTTATTTAGTGGTCTGATTTAGTAGGCTCTGCTTGCTATGTAAGAGAGAAGTCTGCAATCTTTTTGTAAAATTCTATTTTGTGTATTGAGACTTGAGTTTGGAGTACGTATGCATGCAATTAGATTTGAAGAACTGAATCCCCTTTCTTGTGCTTTCTTGATGTACTTCAGAGAAATTAAGTTTTAAATTGCATCTTATGTTTAAAACCCATACAGTGTATCTCCTTTGAAAGGCTTTCATATCTATAGGTGAAGATGAACCTAATCTCCAGTGAAAAACTGAAATGGAGGGTGCAGGGCTTGCTGAAGCTGAGCTGAGATGCTGACCTGCATCCCTTAACTCAGTCTTGCACAGTAGTTACTGTTCTGCCTTGACTGGCAATCTCTCCTCCTCTGTGGGTTGGCTCATGGAAGAATTTTCTCTGGTTAAAATTTTGTGTGTTGCTTGATAAGAAAAAGCTCTTTGATAAGAAAAGCGGTTTGCCTTGGAATTTCTTGTTCAAATCTCATGGTGAATTCTGTGAAGAACACTCAGCTTTTTGTGGAACATACACATTGGAATTAGTTATAGCACTCTTTGCAATAATGTTACACCATCTTCTTCATTACATCTCAGCCCATGTTTATGGTTACTTTTTTAAAGTGTGCAATGTTTTGAATGTTGAATAAGCGATAACTACAAAAAATTGACCCTCATTTTAGGAAGCAGGCTGGTAAAAGTTGGCAGGCTCAAAGTGATTTTTTAAGTCCCTGACATTACTATGATAATAGGAATGAAGACAAATAGCATTATGGTTCCATTGCAGATATTCCATTGCAGTATTTTGAATAATTGAGACAACATACAGAATGGCTTGAAAGTACTTTTCCGCCCCTTCTTTTTCTGAAAACTGGCAATGGTCACTTTTATCAGGAAATGAGAAGATTTTGAATGTTTGCTTTTATCTTTACTTTTGTTTATAAACAACTGTGAGAGGATCTGGAAAGGAAATTTTTAGTCCAGTAAATAGGCAAGGAGTATTTAAAAATCCAGGTATATTAATATTTTACATGTCTGACTATCTTAAAGATCATATTCTCTAGATGTAAGTGTTCATCTTGATATTAAATAAAGGCATTTTAAAGACATCAGAATTTAACTATCCATAAGGAGAGGGTTCTGAAGTCACCTCTTCTGAAAATCTTTACTTGATTTGTTAAGGCTTCCACTTTCTTCATTTCTTTTATCAGTTAAAGGTAGTTCTCTAAAGTATTCAGGATTGAATTCTCATTCTGATATAAGTTGATTTTTTTGTATTGTGACAGATTAACTTGTGTTAGATATTGTTTAAAGGGTTTAAATGTTATAGAAACATCTGTAAGGAAACTGGAATCTTTGGCAGAAACAATACCCTAAAAGCGAACCCTGAAATATGCTGGTTTTGGTAAAGTCCAAATGCCAGGTTGGTTTTCCTTGCAGGTGGAAAGTATGAAAGTTGCAAAATACTGTAAATATTACTGTGAATATTATAGCTTCACAGTAGCTTCTGTGCTTTTTAAAAGCACACAGTTACAATAAGTTGTCATAAAATCATCATAGCCAGGAATAAGATAGAGATGTTTGTGGAGCAATTTGCTTGTCTCTTGGCTTTCCCAGAGGTGGATATTAACGTGCCAAACTTGAGCTTTCACAGTTCAGAATTATGACTGACTAGAACTACTTGTAATTGTTTTACATTTCAAGATTTTTCTTAGTGAGCAAAGGTTATCTTTTTTTTTCTCAGTTACTTTAACAGAACTGTACTCCTTGTGTTTAAACCTTTTGTTTTTGAGGAGTGAGGAATATTGTTTACATGAGTGATATTCTTTTTGAAAAATATTGATTTGTAAAGCTTGCTCTTGAGAGTTGTGATAAATTGAAAACAGCAGTATTATAATAACAATATTCCTGAAATTCCCTTAGTGCTGGCAGATAGTGTGGTTGATGCTACAGTATCTGTAATGTAAGGCAGCATTAGTGTCTTTAAACAGTCCAATTTTGCTAATGATAAAATGATTTTGTACCTTCTGTGTTTTTCTGTATGTGGCTCCTCATAGTACACAGCATCTTGTATTCACCTTTAAAGGAACTAGTGATATTCTTATCTGCAAAGTTCTATTTTCTGCAGTACAGCCCTGAAGGCATTTTGAAAATAAACTTGGCATACTATACCCAGCTATAAAGAGGAGATTTCACTGTATTTAAAAAACCATGCTTGTCTTACAGCTTTTTTGTTTTTACTCTTCTATTTATTTAACAGTTCAAGTCACAGAAAAGATGCAGTTAAGTTGCTTGATACCTGACTGTAGGTGAAATGCTGGAGAGAGCCTGATTTGCAGGAGAACGTGGTGCTGCCACACCTGCCCTGAGCTGCTGGGAGAGGCATCAAGGCAGCCCCTTCCCACCCTGGCCTTGGGCTGGCCCAGGGATTTGCTGGGAGCTTTTTGCAGGTTTGAGCCCCAAGAACAAAGAGCTGAGAGGCAGCTGTGCCACCTGCAGAGAGATCTAGAGCTCAGATCTGGGAGCTGTGTGTGGAAATGTAGCTGCAACAGGATGGCACCATGAGCATGGGAGTGCTGGGGCTGAGCTGGGAAGGAAGATGATGTCCTGGCTTTAGTTGTTTGTTGCTTGTAGCTTTCTCTGTCCTGGGTAGAGGATGAGTGCATAAATTCACTACACTAAAAAAATTTTGTTGAGCATTTCAGTTCAAGTTCAACATGTGCCCAGTACCTCCCAGTGGTTTTTTTTTGCATTAGTTCTTGCTTACAGTGTTTCTTCATCTTTCTCTGGATAGTCCCACCATCCATCCTGATGTTTTTTCTCAGTTCTCTTGGCTGTGCCATTGCAAATCTTGCGTAGACTTTGCCTCTAGTCTGTCTCCCCTTTTTTGCAAATGCTTTTCTTAGGATCTATGTGATCTGTACAGATATAAAACATGTTGAGCAGACTCCTGCCATATTTTTCTCTTCATTCATTCATCATTCATTTCATTGACTGCTCCAAATTTTTTTTTCTCCATTTTTATTCATGTGGTCACTCTAAGTACCTGGATTGGTTACTGTGACCATGTATACTTGAATGGAACTGCTTTCCACTGTCTCCCTCTTCCCTATTGCAGCAGGTGAATAAGTTATTTCCTTCATTTCCTTTGTTTTCCTGAGCCACCTACCCCACCTAATTCCAGCATATGTGGGAGGTTTTGTTTAATATTGAAAGGTCAGTTCTGCAGTTGGACAGTAATACCCAGCTTGTGTTCTTTGCTTTCCTCCCTGCTGCTCCCTGACAAGAACTCCTTGTTGGTTTTTTTCTCCTGCAGTGTAGTCATAAAAACCTTGGCTGTAGCTAACCTGCTACTGGGATTAATTAGCATGCTAGGCATATCTTGTTCCCCAGTTTATATGTGAAAATTCTAAAGCTCTGTCTTTCTCCATATATTCAGAAAGTTCAGATCAATGCACAGGAACCTTGAAGTGGATGGTAACTTGGGAGAGAAAGGACATCCTGGAGAGGTGAGGGATGAGCACAAGTACTGTTGGTGGTGGAGGCAATTTATTCCATGTTTTCATAACCAGAGTTATAAAACATCACCTGAGTGAAGTTCAGGGCAAAGGGACTGTTGCAATTGCTGACAGATCTTTCAAGTAAGAGGAGACCTTACTTGTTTGCTTATTTCTTTTTCCTTAAACAAATAAACACAAAACACTTGTGAAGCTGAGGTGTCTGAGTAGGAGCTTTATCTTAGCCCTTTTCATCTCCCCTAACCTAGCTACAAGTATTTATCAAGTTTTGTGTTTAAAAACATATCTTAGCCCTTTTCATCTCCCCTAACCTAGCTACAAGTATTTATCAAGTTTTGTGTTTAAAAACATATTTATTGTAATTTTAGTTAGATGTAAATGAAAGAAAATAATAACTTGCACATTGTGTGTACAATTGGAATATCACACTGTATGCAGCTGCCATTGGAGGAAAACGTGCCATTTAAATCTTACTTTGCCAAATAAGCTTCTGGTATGAATTCTGTTTGTTTTTTTTTTTTTAATTAGGTTTTTAAGACAATTATAACTTCTGTTTTCTCTGAGCAGGATTGTACACTGCTTCTTGTGACTTCAGTTGTTTCTCAACATTTGTATAGGCCTGATTTGTAGACCAACTGAAGTTCAAAAATAGATCAAGTGCAAACTTGTGAAGAATAATGGAAAAAATTAGTTTGTCAATATCTGCTGTTTTAGAGGGAAAGCTGTGGATGCTGTTCTTATTTTCACTGTGGTGCTTCAAGGCTGTATTGCTTCCCACGGCACTCTAAGACAAATAGTTTGACTTGAAGGTGAATAATGTTCAGAAGAGTATTCTCCAGGACATCACTGCCTGGCAGGCACAAGTTAAGTTAGCTGATGCTTATATTTAATGTGCAATCACACTTGTGTCCCTCTGATAATCTAGCAATTCTGCTTTTCTTCAAGCTGTCAGTAAGCTTGGACAAGCCTTTCCTTTTATATTCTAAATTATATAAAGAAAATTGAGCTAGTTTTCATTTACTCAAATACCCAGACAAGAGTACATAAGAAATTTATAATATCAAACTGTCCCTTTCGTGACAAAAGTAAAACCAAGGATGGATATTCAGAAAAACAATGGAGCACCCTTTTTAAGTATCCCATAATCTTAAAAAAATAAAAGGTAACGAGCAAAAAAGAGCAACAAAAGTTGGTGGGCTTGTACAATTTTTGAATGCTGATGCTTGGCTTGTTTTAGACTGACAGGGAAGGTAATTACTGCATGCAGGTTCCTTCTGAGCATGCTGCCTGTCACTAGGCATTTGTATTTTGGAAGCTCTAGTTTGAACACCTCACTTCACCCTATTACTGCAGCATGGCCACGTAATGGGGCAGGGCTCTGTCAGTGCTTGGAAAGCACCAGGAAGTAAATAGGAAGTCAGGATGTGTATCTGAAAAGTACTTTATTACATGGTTCTAGTAATTAAAGTTGCCAGACCTGTTCTGCTGCACTTGCCAGCAGCCCAGCCTTGCAGGGGTCTCCTTCCCTTCTTTCACTGGCTCTTCCCAGAGTGAGCTTCTTCCACAGAGTCTGATTTGCAGATTTGCAGGCTTCCTGTGTCACACATTTTGAGTATGAGGTTCACTGAGATGGCTCCTGCACTGCACTCCCGTTTGCCTGGGCTGGGGTAGCTGTTCCCTGGGAGCCTCTGTGCCGGCAGGGCAGGCTCAGCTGGGCTGTGGCAGCTCCCAGGCAGCCCCGTGGCCTGAGCCTTTCCTCTGCACCATCCCTTGGCTGTCGTGCAGCCTAACAGATCATGCATAGAAACAGAAGGCAGTTGAAGATTGTGTGATTTTTAATTTTTTTCTTACTGACTTTGATCTTGCATGATTTGGCAGTGTTCTGGAAGAAGGCAGAAAAAGGAAGAATGTAGTTAAATCTATTATACAGAAGAGAGTGTATACGTGAGCACTGTTTTGAGGTACCCAAAACACGGGACTGCGCATGTTTAGGCAAAATTTTGCTCAAGATTTATTTTGTAGCTCAAGAATTCGCGTTTTGAGATTTTTTTTTAGTGCAACATGTTCAAACCCATGTTACTTGTACTACTTATTGCTAGAAAACGCCTTTTGAGTTTTCTTTTTGATCTTGAAAGAGTTGATGCTTTTATTCTCTTCTTGAAACATTCTGACATTCCTTTAAGAATAAAACAGACTGGTTTTCTTATTTGTTCATTTTTATCTTTCTGCTTTCACCCCAGGAGTTAAACATCTTTTAGAATTTCCTTTTAGAATTCCACTTTCATAATTCCCAGTACCTTTCTTTCTTTCACCTCCTTGGACCTCTGGTTATCTCCATTTGACCTTATCCGATCTGTAGTTTTCATTGCTACAGTTTTTATTCTTGTTTCCTTAAGAGCAAAACAAACCCCCAAAAGACAGTTGAAATCTATGGGAAGGCTCAGGACATGAACCTAATGAACAAAAGCATCCTAAGGTCTGATTTGTGGCGTTCTTTTTTCTTCTACTGTTTTGCTCCTTCTGTTTTCTCTGTGAATTTGCATAGTAAAGTCCTCAGAAGGGAATTGGTTTAGTTGTGCAAAGCAATGAAGCCTTCCCTGTATTTTAAATCTAATGTAATTTTAAGAGACACAGAAACAACTTCATCAGTAAAATAGTAATAAGCTGTAATAAGTTGATACGGGCTAGTTAAGCTGTGCCTCTCATTTCTTTGGTAAACTTCAAGGAACAACTGCTGTATGGTTATCACAAGCTTTGATTTCTTTGATTTAATGTTAAAAGCAGTTCTTGCTTTACAGCTGTTCAAGACTGCCTGATTTTGCTGGGCTGGAACTTTGGGGAGTGCTTGGCTTCCTGCCTGGTTTTCAGCAGCTTGTCAGGGACAGATGTTGGGCTGTCTCCTCCTGAGTATTTTAAAGCTGCTCAAGTGAATTCTTCAGACAGCACTTATAAATCCACATGGAGGCTTTTGAAGGCCAATAATTTAAACTGTAAGGCTAAAAATTTAAAAGCTCAAATGGTATATTTGACATGCTATTCAGTGGGAACATACACAAAAAAAATTGGTGTTGGTATTTGCCAGTTTAAAAATACATTTAGGAAAAAAACCTAAATTCTAATAAACTCTGGTAATTATTACCTGGTAATTATATAACAATCTGAAACAGGAGAATATTAACTCTTCAGTGAGGAACATGTATCTTACAGACATCACAAAGTAGAGCAACAACTTTGAATATTCCTGTTGTGAACTTGCAGATGATTGTCATGGATTTCCTATGCCTTCTTTACATAATTCCAGATTGATGTACATACTTGAATAAGTAAAATGATTTGCATGTCCATAACTACTAGGAGAAGTTTAGAATATAAATCAAGTCTGACAGCAATGTCAGTCATAAAAATTGTCAGTGTTTCATGTAATTACAACTTTGGAAATACAAGCCTAGAGTATATTTGTTTAAAAATTGCTGAAGTCTACTGTTCTATATCGTACTGGCATAAGGATAATTTCAAATCAGTAGTAAGAGCTGTGGTTATTACTGGACTAAAAAAAAATTCCCAACAGGATGTTTTGGTGGTTTTTTTACTTTTGTATCAAAAACTTTCAGGACACTAAGGGATACTTAATTTTTTCTTAACCTTTTGTATTTTGCTCATCTAGGGAAACTGCTGTGTGAACGGAGGGATAAAGATGCATTAGGAGGAATTCGAAACGGTGGCTTAAAGAATGTAAAATTTCACCAGAATTTCAGTTTCATAGTTTAGTACCAAAATTGGCTAGAAATATTTTCCTATTTTATCTCTTGTCCTTCTGTTTTACTTTAATGACATTTACCATCCTGATACATCTCTTTTTTTCTGGGAGTGTTTTGTGGAGTGTCAGCCACTAAAGCAGGTCTCTTACCAAGACTGAAAGGACCAGACCGTTTAAGATAATGTAAGTACAGAGGCTCCATGAGAACAGAAAATACTTTCATTAGAAGTTACAGTTTGGTTTTGGTTTTTCCCCCCCTTCTGTATGCTACTTGAATACATCTTATTTTCTGTAATCATCCCCTTCTCTTTTTTATTTTTCCATGAAAAGAGTTATAGGGACTTTGTGTAAATGTGCTGTTTGTTTTTTAATGGTCAGTGAGGCTGTAGGAAAAGAAGATAGAAGAGATTTTAACCATCCTTTATTTAGTTTCTTTCTTGTGAATAGGCATGATGGATGATGATCAAGTTGAACAAAATTGAACTAAATTGAGTAATATGAATTTGTGTTGTCTGTGGTCCCTTTAAAGGGGATTTAAAGGTGTCTGGGCTTTTTAAAATGCATTTATCCTCACATCAGCTTTCTTAGTGGACTTCTATTGCCACTGTTGTCCATGAAGAACTGATTTATAAAGCAGCACAGTATTTCTGCTTGCCTCGTAGTGAGTTCTGGCACAGTGCATTGAAGTGCAAGGTTCAACTTACCAAGGGGTGATCTGGAAGTTCAGCAGCAACTTACACAGATGCCAGAGGATACAGCAGCCGTTCTTCCAGATAAGCTGTTCAGCATGTACTTGCACTGAAATAGCCCCTTTATGTCTGACCATTCTTAATTTTGTTATTGTTTCAGAATAACCAAGACTTAGGTCAGTATTCTCAAATACTGAAAACCTGATAACTTGAAAATGAGCTGCAGATAGTTTTGTAATTGAAGCATGGTAATGATGGTATTGATGCATGAGCTGAAAGTAAATCTTGCTTCCTGTATCATAACTATTCTGAAATCTATGGTAGCATGAATAAATTAATTCAGTTAACATGTTCTTGTAGATAATGCTCAGGAATCTATACATGGAGTTGAGGAGGGAGATGTGAAATCTCTAATCTTTTTGTGTTTGTTAGGTTTGCTGGCGTTTTATGAGGGCGTTTTTTGTTTTATTTTGGTGCGCTTCTGGGGTTTTTGTTTGGTTTTGTTCTTGATGCATGTGATGTTCCTGTGGGAGTCACGGGATGTGAAGGGGAGTTTGGCACTGCTCCTACCCCAGAGTTGGGTGAAGCAGGATAGGGGTACTCAGCCTCCTATGATGGCAGTGTGCTAGAATGCATGATAGATCTATTTCCTTTCACTTCTTAATATATTTTTTTGTTTTCTGCATAGAACTGTATGGAATTTACATAGCTCTTATCTTTCTACATACAAACTCAGCTCTGGGGCTTTGCTATCAGTTCTGTGAAGATTTGTCTCTTCTGCTGGAATCTTTATAGTACCTTTGGAGTTTGTAAACAGACACTGCTAACATGGTGACCTGTTGTTACAGACTATGGTGTGTATCTGTGTTGTTGCCAGGTTTTTATTTTCGTCTCCTCCAGATTTTTAAACACACAGCTGGAATTTGAATTGTCTATTCTAATTTATACATAAGAAGAAAGCTACAAATGTAATTAATACATAAGAAGAAAGTTACAAATCTGAGTTCATGGGTTTGAGTCATCCTTCAGTCCTTTCCTGATTTCCCCAAAGAAATCCCTTTCCCTTATGTACTTCTTTCTGCCTTCAAACTTGTACAATTGCAAATGATGTTTTGCACAGTGAGATGTATTAATGCAGCAGTATGTTTCCCTTTCCAAATGTAATCCATGTTGAATAATGAAAAGCACAGGCTGATCTCATTTGAGATAGATGTAGTGTTAGCAAGAGATCATTTCTTCTCCTGTCCTTGATGAAAATTAGACTGTCAAAAATGCTAGCTGTCCATGTGTTAGCAGATGGGTTTCCTTGGTGCTAAATGTCACCGAGTTTTATTATGGTAATGGCTCAAGGAATAAATGGTGGAGAATAGGTTGTCATTAGCTAAGCAGAATTTAACAAAGAGAAAGCATCCTGACAAAGTTTATTTAGAATGATGTCCCATCATCTTATAGTTTGTCTTCTTTAGGATTTCACAGATCTTTGAAAGAAAACAAAAGATACAAAGGTACATCATAAAAAAGCAGGAGCCTCCCTCTGTTCATTATCTTTAATGTCCATCATAATGAAGCCTGCATAAAGTCGGTTAATCTGTGCAGTAGAAAGTTGTTAGTTTTGATTGAAGAATTCTCTTCCAAATCCACTTTAAATAAAAAAATACTGGGAAATAACTGTATGACAGCTGATTGCAAAATTGTGAATGTAAATGTCATGATTTAGCTTGCATATTAGCAGTAGACAGTGTGATTAATTTGAAATTTTAATCTCTCCCAGATTTGTAGTAAAATGTTCTTTAATTCTGATCTTAGGTGGTGCAAAAAGTCTTCCAACTTCTGTGTTTAATTTTTTTGTATTAACTTATGGAAACAGTCACAATAAGGCACCTCTTTAAATGTATGTACAATTCTGAATTTGAATGTTACAGATGGTTGATTGTCTGCATTCCTTCTATCATGAAGCAAGCATTAACACATGGATTCAGTACTGAATACAAGTTTAGAATACCTTCTATTGAACAGGTCCTTGGAGACCTTTGTTCAGGGTAATTGAATCTGAATAACAAAACGGTTTTGAGTAACCTGTGCTTAACCAAGTAAGACTGTGTATATCAGACTGTCAAGTATATACCTCCTCTAGCCAAGAAATGCCTGTGCAAAATTTTCAGCATTTTGAGCACAGCACCAATGAGCACCTAAAAGGGCAACCAGATTAATACACATTTGGGGTACCCTTGCTGCCCAAAGGAGAAGCATTAAAACTAAAAAAAAAGAAACGTGGAAAAAAGGGCTGTATTCCTCTTCTGCTTTCTGCCTACTAATGCCTAAGTATCTTGTGTTGCTGTTTTCATTATTTTGTTTTGTTTTTAAGCTAACCAAGCAACAACTCCTCCAACAAAACAAACCCCACGTTGAAAATCACAGGTCACTCTTGTGAGCCTGTTTATTTTCTGGCTCTGGCATTTGCAGTCCTCTGGTCTCTGGTGGGCAGGACATAAAGTGACTTCAAAATCTGTCACAGACTTCTAGCTAGGGAAGTTATGCACAATGAACATGTTAAAAAGTTTCTGAAAATGCTTGTAAAGATAGGGAGACTTTTTTAAAGGTCCTCAGACCCGTTCTTCTGGTTTTCAAGACGGTGATGGGGAAGTCATTTTGTAGTCAGGATCTTGTGACTGGGGAGAAGTCTTGCACTTGGAACCTCAGAAATCTTGTAATACCCCTGTGCTGGGCCTGGCTGGGGTGAGTAATGAACTTGTTTGTCTTGTAGCAGCCCTGTGGGGCAGTGCTGGCCAGTCAGCTGGGGCTGGACACAAGGCCGTGAGGGGGCACAGCCAGGACACCTGACCAAAGAGATGTTATCTGCCATGCCACATGATGCTGTGCTCAGTAATGAAAGTTCAGGGGCAAAAAAGGAGCAAGGCAGAGGATGTTTCTGGTTATGATACTGTCTTCACAGTCAAGTGTTACCTGTGCTGAGGCCTCACTTCCCAGGACACTGCTGCAGATGGGGAGCAGTGAATGAATTCCTTTTTTCTGTTCTTATTAAGCTGTCATTATCTCAATCCATGGGTCTTTTAGCCTTCCTTCTATTTTTCACTTCATCCTGTGGGAGAAGGTAGTGGGTTAAAGGCCGGGTGGGTGTTTGGCAGCTGTCTGGAATCATTGCACTTCAAACTCTTTCACTGAATGCTACTGAATAGGCT
Source organism: Climacteris rufus (assembly GCA_013398175.1). Lineage (NCBI taxonomy): Eukaryota > Metazoa > Chordata > Aves > Passeriformes > Climacteridae > Climacteris > Climacteris rufus. The sequence goes on from VZRZ01007938.1 coordinate 2,865,883, forward strand.
CAAAAAGCTATTGCACGTTGAGGATGAATGTGAGGCCAGACCTGTTTCGTGAAGTAAGAGGATGTAGTCTGCTGCTCAGAGGCAGGGATTTATCAGGAGAGTTGCAGGATGCTTAAGCATCTTTAAGGGGTTGGTGTAGCAGGTTGGGATGCATGTGATAAAAACCAGTGCGTGTTGCTGTTTGTTTCTTGCTCCCCAGCCCCAGTCTTGATCAGGCTGGTGGTGTTGAAGGTGTAGGACTGGCTTTTAAACTAAGTTCTTTGGAAAGAAAACAACAAAGTGAGGCTTGGTTGGTTGGTTGCTTTCAGTTTGTTTTGGTTCCTTTAGAGCAAATTGATGCTAGTGGTGTCTGCTGTCGTTTTTTGAAAGGGTTTGTGTAGTGAGCAGATGTCACTCGGTGACTGTCAAACTGTTTTGTGCTCAGCTGAATGAGTAAACTATTGGAGAGACTATGTTTGAGTATTTGGAGTTTGTGTCTAGAATGCTGTGGCTTTGTAACTTTTATTTACAGAGTGAGAGTTGCAGAATGGAAGATTTCTGTATAGACGTGTCAGTGGAGAGTATTATTAATTACAGACTATGTATTGTGAGCAAATTGATATAATCTGACTGTAGAGCTCTTTTTCTGCATGGGTAAGCAAATGCATTAAGGTATAAACAGATGTATCAGGCCTTCTACTTTAATATGGGAAAATTAAAAGTTAAAGTTGGTGAGCAGGTTCAACAGTAAATAAAATTACCGGGTCATCAGATAAATGTTTAATGCAGAATGCAGTTCATCTTCATTCAGTATCTTAGCACCTGAGATAAATAGGATACTTGATGCATTTTAGTGTTCTGTTCAAATTTCCTTTAAAATGCACCAGATGCAGCTTCATCAGTTTTTACTGAGGGAATTGTGGTATCATATTGCTACACATCAGCATAATTAGAGATGCATACTCAGTGAAGTTAAAACTGTGTATTTACAAGATGTAAATGCAGTTCTGTAGTCCTGAAGTCCAGGAATTAAATAGGTGAATTAATCTGGTAGAAGCAAAGTCCAGAGAAATTATTGAAAGAGAGAAAAGGAAGTCTGAAATACACTTGTTTGGTTTAGTTTTATATCATCTGTTACTGGTTGGCAAACAGGATAGTTACAAGGCTGTGATGAGCCGTGGAAAGGGCTGAGAGTCACACAGAACTAATCTGCTCATCAAGTGAGTCCGTAACAGCTAAACAACACCATAAACATTTTTCATCTGTTGCAGTTGTTTACTGTCAATACCTTTTACATATTGATGAAAAAAACTTGCTTTTCAATCTGTAATCTCTGGCAGGCTTATTAATGTTGTAATTATTTTTTTTGAAGGTGTGGGTAACGATAGCACCTTAGGATGCTGAGTAAAATAATAAATCAGCCCTGAAAAATAGCTTAGATTGTCCAGTAGATTGTCCCACCTGCTCTTTGTCTTTCTCTTTCAAAATGGTATTTATGCCATCAGTTAGCATTAATTCTTCCTCTCTAAGAGTTTTGCCTCAGACTCCATGGTGACCTGCTTTGAGAGACTGTATCTTCAGATTTGTATTTCAATTCAGAATGAGTTTTACAAAATGTCATGTCAATGGATTTGGATGTTATACTCTTAAGTTGAAAGCCTTTGAAATGCACAGTAAATACCTAAGCTCTATTTGACACCTTAGGAAGGTACTAGCACCAAGACAGGAACTGATACGAAGAAGCTTTAGTTTGCTCATATAATTATAGTGGGAGAAAAATCTTAGAAGGTGTAAGGATTAAGATAATGTGGGAATCAGTTGCAAAGTATATGGAAAATTTTAGATATAAGAGCACAGTCCATCCTAAAAAAGTTAAGGGAACCTGTATATTTCATGATGTTTTAATCCAGGTGGTCATTTTCCTCAAAATGCAGCAGTTTTGGTTTTCATCCTACCTGTTTCTTCTCTTCCTCTCACAAGTACTGCTTCAGCTTACTGGGAAAATAGTGTTTCTCCAAACTGCATGACTGTTTTAAAAATATTTTTAATACTTTGTAGTTTACTGTAAACAGGTCAAAATAATAAGATGCTTTGTGTGTTATATTTTAACTTGAAAGGTTTTAAAAGATCACGTGTATCTGTGCCGTACATCTGAGTTTCTAATTATATGAGTTTCTAATTATATGAGTTTCTAATTATATGAGTTTCTAATTATATGAGTTTCTAATTATATGAGTTTCTAATTGTAAAATGTGTTTATAGATGCTGTACAAACATGCAGGATGGCACTGGTGTTGGCTGTCCAGTTTGAGACTTGGAGCTGCATTTTTGATATCTTGATCCATCTCCTTTTCACATAACTCCCAGAAGCTGTAGCTAAGTTGTGAGTTCTCAGCATTCCCTGTTGTAGCTGGTAATTGTGCTATTTGACCACAAGCAAGATCCTTAACAGTTGTGTGCTGTTGTTGTCTGAATTTGATAAATTTATTTGTTCTTTAAACTGAGACCTGCAGATACAGAAAGTGTAAAATACTGTTTTTCAGGCTTGCATTATGCAGACACTCTTCATTTTCCAAGTTGTTATTTTGATTTTAGAACTTTGAGGTCATTAACCAGTTGCAACAGAGCTGGTTACACCTTGGTTCATTTAGTGTGTTCCCAAGGAAAAAATCTGAATAGCTGCTCCTGCATTCAGCTGTAGTGGAGTGTGCATTAAACTCTGCCTCATCCCCAGTGCTATTCTGAGCTTCTGCATGCAGACATGCACTGGGTTCAGCCAGGTACACCAGCAAAGCCTTGATGTCCTGGGGATGTTGTCTGCAGTGGGATGAAATCACACACCTTGCTGTTTTAACAAATATCAGAAAAAAAGCTTATCAAGAGGTTGGGAAGGTTTTCAGGGGAAGAGTTGAGCTGGTGCAGCATGTGGCCCTTAATCTGGCTCACACAAACAAGGCAAAGAACATTTTTCTGCCAGTGTGACTTAGACTTTTATTACAGGAATTGGCAAAGGCTGGAATCTAAATTAGAATTACAGTCTGTAAATCCCTCCTGGCTCCACGTCCAGCCTAGAGCCTCACTGGTGGCTATTACTGCCACAGCTGAGGAACTTTCTTGTCTGAGGTGGCTGTGATTGAACTGTGCCCTTGCATTGCTTTAAGCCCCCCAGCAAATGAATGAGGTGTGTTCATAGATGCAGCAAAGCTCACTCCTGAGGTGGTTAAATGAGTCGATTTGAATCTGGGAATAGGAGTTTCTTTCCCAGTTATTCTGGAGTACTTCTATGGTGGCTGTATGTTTCTGTGACTTTTAATATGAGGTTTTGTGTTTAATAGCATTTTGCTAAATTTTGTTACATGGGAATTGGTTTTTGCTCTGTGTTACTTGTATGAGCTCCCAGAAGAGCTTAAATGCTGCAAAAATACCCCGTGTGAGTACTGATTTACAAGATTTCATTTTTTTGTGGTCAAATGCCAATTATCCTGAAGTCAGGTAATTAGATTGTGTTTTCCAGTACTCCATGTGCCTGGCAGTGAGTATGTCTTATTTATAGGTAAAAGCAGACTAGTGATGAGTCATGTGATAGGAGCTAAATATGTGAATGTCCACAGTCTGTTGTATTATAAATATATGTTGTTATTTAACATCTAACATACTTAATTTTGTACTCACTTTTTATAGAAGTTGTCATACCTAGAGGTTAGTATTTTGTAAATGCTTGAACTGTTGCACTTGAGTGTAGAAATATTCTGAGTTTAAGACAGTTTAAGAGGAAGAATTAGTTAAATAAAGCTAAACAGTGAGTTGGTCTTTGAGATGTAATCCAGTGAAATATTTTTAGCAAGTCTGGTGTTTTTCTGAAAAGTACAGCAAGAAACTATATGATAATGTTTGAAAAACATACGTTTCTGACAGAAGGGCTAACATTGAATAGATGCAATATCCAGGTAGATGCCTTTTGGGGTAAGATAATCAGGAAGCGATACACAGTGAAAAATGAGAGAGGCGCCTCTGGATTTACTGCAACAGGGAATAAGAACTCCCCAAGTAGCTGAGGCCGTAGCACTGAGGAGCTGCTGTTCCTTTGCTGTCGCTGTGGGTGTGTTTTGGGGAAATGCAAAGGGGCGAGCTGCTGCCAGCAGTGTGAGTGCAGTGCGATTGTGTCATGTTTCCCACAAAAGCTTTGCTGTGCAGCCACATGACTGCGGCATCCAGAAATAATCACATAATCTCGCTGCTAGAGGGCCTGCCTTCCACTCACAGCACAACTCTCTATTTGCAGCCTAACTCATCTTTTCTTTGCTTTTTTTTTTTAGCAGAAGATGGAAGGAACTTTACAAATGCACTAGGTCCCTTATATTGCTCGTCTAGTTTGTATCTGCCAGATTGTAGGAAGTGAGTTGTATATTTAAAAATACTTGAAGTTGTACAGATGCATGGTAATTTTTTAATGGAGTTTTGTTTTAGAGGGCGGATCTTAAAATTATAAATATTTCCAGGTTATTACTTGTGAAAAATCATGTATCTAGGAATAGTTGCAGATAATTGAATTTCTGTTTTGTTCCTAGGGTTATGTTTCTTCTGCTGGCATTTCTGAAAATCTCAGTAATTCTCTTATGCAACCACTGGCAGCAATAATACGCTCTGAAAAAAGCACGAGAGACCCAGTCAAGGCTAGGACAGAATTTAATGCTTAAAATAGGGAAATCTATTGAGCAACCAGATCCAGTGAAAGATGCCCCTGCCCATGGCAGGGGGGTTGAACCAGATGTCCTTTAAAGATCCTTTCCAACCCAGCTTGTTCTATGATTCTGTCAAGTGTTCATATGTTCAGAATTATACATGTTTTGAAACAACTGCTCTTTCTTTACTACTTGCATTTCCTATTTAGATAGCAAAGGGAGGAAGATATTTGTAAAATCTACCATGTGAAGTGGTTTTTTGTTGGTTTCGTTGGTTTTTGTGGAGTTTTTTTTAGAATGTAATGTTATGTAATTGTAACAGACATATATGGGTTTGGTTGGGGTTTTTTTAGTTCTGTATTCAGCACAGCAGCTTACTTTCCCTCTTGTATGCAACATTTAGAAGACTGTTGGGAAGGGATGCTTTAGCTTTTGTCAGGGTAGGTTTCTCTTGTCAATAGAGATTATGAAGACTGGCAGTTCTCCTGTTTTGCCTAACCAAAAAAGCAAGGAGGAAGACTGGCTGCCCAAAACTTAGCTCTGTAAAAGCTGAAGGTTATTCTGCAAGTCTTGCATGTTCAGTGGAAGGGGGGGAAAAAAGGCTGGTTACAACTGCTACAGTTTTCTGTGGTGAAATCTTACCAGCTAACTGTTGTAAATCAGTATCTTCTGTCTTAAGTGGATTTTGTAATTTTTGACATCTAGATCGCCCTTGTCAAACATGCATTTATGAACACTTGCTGCATGAACCACCCAGCCACTGCTGAAGGATGCTGATCCATTGCAGTTATCTAAAAGTGTGGCATATGAAGCCCTTACTTCCTTGGTATCATAACGTTGTCAACTTATTGCTCTGGCTTTAAGCTTCCACTCTGCTCTTGTAAGATGCCACCTGCAGTGCTGTGTCCAGCTCTGGGGCCCCCAGCACAGGAGGGACATGGACCTGTTGGAGCGAGTCCAGAGGAGGCCAGAAGGATGCTCAGAGGGCTGGGGCACTCTCTGCTCTGGAGACAGGCTGAGAGAGCACTGGGTGCTCAGCCTGCAGCAGAGAAGGCTCCAGGGACACTTTATTGCAGCTTTTCAGTACAGAAGGGGAGCCTAAAGAAGGATGGGGACAGACTTGTTAGCAGGGCTTGCTGTGATAGGACAAGGAGTAATGGCTTTAAGCTGAAAGAGCTTTGATTTAGGTGGCATATGAGGAGTAGATACTGTGAGGGTGGTGAAACACCAGAGCAGGTTATCCAGGGAGGTTGTGGATGCCCCATCCCTGGAAACGTTCAAGGCTGGGTTGGATGAGGCTCTGAGCAATCTGATCTAGTTGAAGATATACTGCAAAGGGATTGGGTTAGATGACCTTTAAAGGTGTCTTCCAACCCAAACCATTCTATAATTCTGTTGAAGTGTGGAACATCAACTTCCCCATTCACCTTCAGTTGCCTCTAAGGTCTTCATTGAAATGATTCCTGAAGTTTCTTTATCTCAGATGCCACCTTTGGTGATAAAGGCAAATAAGGAATAACTTTTGATGCTGCCAAATTATGCAACAGCTGGTATGTGTAACTGTTATTTCTATGGTTATTGCTGTCCTCCCCATGTTCAGTAATGCTAGGAATCTCATTTTAGAGTTGTCTTTTTAGGACAAAACATAATATACATATGGGTAGTTGCACAATAAAGTGTTTATTTCAGTGCCACCTTAAAACCTTTTTACTTTCAGTGTAGAGACCATTACAATGTGTGCATAGAGTGTTAGATGTAGTGGGCTTTAAAATGTGAAATATAGCTCTTTTGTTGTATGAAATGATTGCCTATACATGAAAAATTATTTCAGCAAAGCTTCCTGGGCTTTTTTAACTTGGCTCACAAGTAATAAAAGTGCCAGATGATAAGAAAAATCTTGTGAACAGGTGTTCACAATTTTTTTAATTTGAATGTCTCAGTAGCTTTTCTTATTGCTTATTCATGATATTTTTTCTGCAAGTATTTATTGTTTGAAATTATAAAGAAGTTATGGTAGCAACACATTTTAAGCTTACTGAAAGGTTACTGTATTGATTCCTAACCTAACCGAGGCTGAAAGCTTCAGATTTAGTGTGTTTCACCCTTAGTTACATAAAAGAGCTGAATTTCCTCAGCTTCCAGGATTTCAGATTTGTAACTTCAGGCAGGGTTAAACTTTGGAAGTAGCTTAGATTCTGTCTCTGCAGGAGCATTGTAGCAGTGGTGCTGTGTGCAGGGGCATGAGCTCTGCTCGGGAAAGGTGCAAAAAGCCTCCCACTAGTTTAGAGTAATTTAATTTTTAATTATAATATCTTTTATCCAAGAATCTCCAAGTGCTTTATAAACACTTACAGCTTCATTCTCACAATGCTCTTCTGTATTGCAATGCTTTGCAATGAGGGAGTGCTGTGAGAGTGAAATGTTACCTTAATTTTCCACATGCGAGATGAGCATGTTCTGTGTCTAGTGCAGCAAATGTTCATGATGACACGAGAGTGTGAGTCACAGTGTAGAACATGGTTTTATTAAACTTAATCATACAGTTGCAGGCAAAAATGAAAGGCTGTAATCATATTGTTAAAGTCCTCCAACTGTTCCATGGCCACAGAGGGATTCAGTGCTGATGCTGGCAGCAGACACTCATAGAGCAGTCGGCAGCATTGCCAGGCCCAAAGCTGATAGTTTTCTCATCATTCACCAGACATGAAAGTTAAAATAGGATTAAGATCAGGAGTGTCCATTCCTTGTTTAATCCATTTGTTGGCTCATTCTGCTTTTTCATTTTACTTTTATTTTTTTAATACTATTTTGTACAGCTTCTGGGTACTGAAAAAGTTTGCAAAAAGGCTTTTGAAAAACTGCCGTGTTTAATCACTTGAATAGAAGTTAGAAACCTAAGAAATAAATACCATAGGAGAAAACAAACTAATTGAATGATACTACAAATGTCAGCTGCAAGAGTTAAGAGGATGCAAGTTCTGCTGTTTCCTTGGGCGCCTCCTCATTTCTCTGTTTCCTCTTTTTTTTTCCCCCTTGTCTTATTTAATCAATTTAGTTTTCAACTTACTGCTTCTTTATATCCTGGTTCCTTACAAAAATGTCACCAGCCTAGCAGTGCTTCAGGTTACAATCTATATCTCATCTGCTACCTAAAAGCGTAGCTGGAGTTACTGGTTTTTACTCATACCTGCCCAACATGGCCATTTAATCATGTACTTGTAAAAGGCAGATAACTTGATTTAGAAACATTTGCTGTGTTTTAATGGTGTATTCTTTTTTTTCTCCTGAACTGGGCAACCTTTGTGGAAGAAGTTTTATGTCAATGAGAAATCACTAGAGTAAGTTTCTTGGAGACATGGTTTCCACAAAGGGGAGGTCTTGCATAATAAAGCTGAGAACTGTGAAATGCAGAAGTTTATAATCAAGATTTTATGAAAGGAGTAAAGAATAAGGAAGCTTCCCATGAAATATTCTTGATTGAAAGAATCTGCTTTTCCTTGGAGGCACATGAACACCTCTGTACAAACAGGGAAAGCCAATACAAATACGAAGACTTCTTGTTTGGCTATCTTGTTTGCTGTGTTGGTGGTGTTTTCTCTGGTCCTCATGCTGCATCAACAGTTGTGTGTCTGTAAAGTTGGCTCTAGTGAAGAGCTCAAGGAGAAAGACTTGGCAATGTTGTAGAACATCAAAAATGTTTCTCCGGCGATCCAGTGCAGGTTCTGTGTTTTCTTGGGTAGCCTGGATTGTTTTCAGTTTATAAAGAGGAAAAAGTTACTTGTGAAGCTTGAATTAATCCAATTACTTACATAGCTGGCATATAATTTTTTCTTTGTTACTTTTATGAGTAAATAGTTGAGTAAAATTGTACGTAACTCTGTAAAGATGAGCTATGAATTTGATTGGTTCCATGCTTCCGCTTTGGCTGCATAGTGACACCTCTAGATGAATATGAAAATAAGTTTTATAAGCTTCTATTTTCAGGTTTGAATTTTGTCTCATTTTCTGCCCTGAAACCTTATTTTCCAGATGCATATGCAGACTTCTTCCTGTTTTGCCCAAAGAATTTTCTCTTTCTTAATTCCTACTAGTCACATTTCTCAGAATAAGTCCAAGTTTTTTCTGTTTTCACCTACAGTGAAGAAAATGGGATTTTCCAGTTATGCAGTTAAGTGGCAATTCTCAGTTCCATTGGTTTCTGTGCTAAAAATGCAAATTTCTTGGAATATTTGTTGTCTTGAAGGTTCATTTCAATTCAAATATGTGATCATGAACCAAGATTATTGTGCATTAAATTACCACACATTAACTGTGAAAGCCTGCTTCTTACCTCATTTTCCTGAGTCATGATTTTTATTTTGTGCTTTCAAGCATGTAACAAATGCTACTGCAAAACACTTGGTATGATTGCTAATAAATGGTGTAAGTGCTCCTCAGCTCCAGGGGTGAAATAACCAAGGTGTCAGGCTCACGGTGGTGCTTTCTGCTGGTTCATGCAGGCCTTGCACAGATCTTTTTATGGGATAACAGTCCAGCTCAGAGCACTCTGAGGTCTCCAGGGATGCTGGGCTGAAAGGGCTTCATTTCTCTGTGAAGTCACTCATCAGACTTGTCCCTGCTTAAACACGATTTGTGCATTGTGTGCCTCTGGCTTATCTCGGAATTGGTGTGTTATGGTCCTTGGAGTCATGAGGTTTCTCTTATATATAGATAAAAAAAGACTTACTGGGTTCTATACTGTGTATGCTGCAGTCATTTGTCTTGATTTCTTGTTTTTTTTATTCAATTTTTAGTCTGCAAGTAAAATCCTGTCTTAAGTGTCAGTGTACATTTAAAAGTATCTTTATTTACATTGCTTCTGATATAAACAATATGCAGCAGTATCCTTTTAGCAGAGCATGTCAATAAAGATTGGGTTACTAGAACAAACACTTACTTTTGTTAATTTTCCTCGTTATTTGCTGGAGAGAGCCCAGTGTTAAGCACACAGGAATGGAGGTGAGGCTGCCCCAGCCCAGAGCAGAGCGGGACAATCCCCTCCCTTGTCCCGCCGGCCATGCTGGGCCTGATGCCCCCAGGACAGGGCTGGCCCTCCTGGCTCCAGGGCACTGCTGGCTCATATTTAACTTGCCATTGACCAGGACCCCCAGGTCCCTTTTCGCTGTGTTTGTTTCCAGCATTTCATCCCCAGTCTGTCCTACAGCCAGGGTTGTCCATCCCAGGTGCAGAGTCCAGCACTTTTCCTTGTTGAACTTCATGGTTGGTGATTGCCCAGCCCTATCACTTTGCGAGGTCTCTCTGCAGGTCCTCCCTGCCTTAGAGGGAATCAACAGCTCCTCCCAGTTTTGTATCCTCTGTGAACTTACTCATTGTCCCTTCCCGTCCTTATCCAAGTCATTAATGAAGGTGTCCATCACATGATGTTTTTATCCAGCTGTGTGCTGCACATTTTATCCTGAAGGATAGTATGAGAGACACCATTGAAAACTTTACTGGAATCCAAAAAGATTACACCAACTGGCTTCCCTTGAGCAGCTAGGGGGGTTACCTCATCAAAGGGTAGCACTGCTTTATAAATTGGCAAAATGCTAGTTGCTTTCTGATGAAAAGAAAATGGGGAGCAACTTGTGCTGTCTTCCTGTGTTCTGTAACTTGCTTATTATCACTGACCCTTTGATCCTGACCAAGCATGCGCTAAGTGCTGCAGGAGTACAATGTTTTATTTGCTTGTTTGTTTTCTGGAGAAGTGTGGGTAAAAGCAGAGGTTTAACTTTAGATTGTCTTTTTTGGCTTGTTCTCCTTCGTTGTTGAATGTTGATAGAGTAACATGCCTGTAGTCTCTTGACATGGAAGTCAAATCTAAGTAATTGTTGCTCTGCAACAAATAGTTGTGAAGGCTACGCCTACAAGCAGAAACCAGCTTCTGAAACCAAAATATCTTACTAGGTCTGATAATATGTTCTTAGACTTTACATTTACATGTCATACAGAAAAAAAAAGGTATTTCTGAACAGGTGGTGAGTAACAGCAAAACCGAACACCTGAGCAAGCAGACCAGGACTTCACCCAGTACTAGAGAAGGGCAAGGCTGGAAGAGCAGCGTGGAGCTGATGGCCTGTGCAGGTCTGCTGAGCCAGTCTGCTGCTTGCCTTCTCTTTGTTGGGGTGCTTCCTTCTGGCTTTTTCTTTAACACTTGCTGTGAAGTTGAAGTCTTGAAGCTAGAGATGGATTCTCAGAATGATTTGGGGGCACTGCAGCGTAACCAGATCATGATGAAGCCTGTGGTAATATAAATATTATATTAAGGTTGGTTATTAAACTGTAGAAAAGGACGCAGCAGTTTTTTGAAAACTGGAATTACTTCGGTTATTGCCAAGCTGGAATGAAATTAGTTGTTTTGCCAATAGCCGAAAGATGGAAGACAAGAAGTATGAGCAGTGGCATAAAACCTGTGAATGCTCACTTTTTTTGCTATTAAGAATTTATTGTCGGGTCCACTTGAAATGTGCTCAGAATTGTTTTTATTGCCAGTGACTTACTCGCTCTCTCGAGGTGCCACTGAAAATTAGGTGTTGCAAAAAATTGCTTTGTGTATGTGAGATAAACAGAATAAGCAAAGAGTTAAGAAGAAGTTTTATTTCAACTTTGTAAGAGGCATTCTGTTTTATCAGTTCATTATCAGAAATCAGTTCAATCTGTCAGTTTGGTGCTTTATGTGAACTTTTCCAATGGCAACCAGCAAAATTTTTTTCCCCTTGTATATAAATCACTGAATCTGTCAAAGTCTGCCTTCAGCCTGGCTGTTCATCCATATGCTGCAGAATGCTGAAAGAAAAGGAATGCTGCTATTTCTTAGACAGAACTATTCTACTGTGTTCTGGAATGCTGGATGTGGAAGCTAATTAGCATTTTTTTGAAATTTCTTTGTAGTTTGTTATTACTCAGTGCAAAATTTCACCTGGGTATATGCAAATGAGTTCATATTTATCTTGGTAGGGTGGTATGATGTCTGAATGGCAATGGCTCACGATAAAAAACCAGGATGGGTTCATTTTCTTGCATCTTACAAAACAGTTTCTCTAAGCAATTTAACCTTTTCTGTGTGAAGCAGTCACTGGGGAACCTTATGTATAATGCTACATTATAATAGGTTCTTCCACATAAACCAACTTTAAACATTTTTTTCCCAGTGTGCTGCAGAGGTTCAGTAGTTTGTTTTTAAACAGAGCTAAAATAACCATAACAGCTCTTTGTGGGTTTAGAAACCAGATGTCAAGATTCTGAAATGTCTCACTGCCCTAATGCTGTATTTGAACTTTTACTGGTGCAGATATGAACTGTGATGGATTAGTGGGTCATATGGTTCTGTAAAATTATTTTGCAGCTATCATATTAAAAATTTGTATGTTAAAATAATACAGCTTTTTATGGCCGTGTATGTTCTAATGAGAATCTACTAGGATGTTGATTTTAAGCAAGAAAATTTCAAACCATCAAAAGAATAAAGCTGAATGTATGTGCAAAATTTCTTTCCTCTGAAAGAGAACTCAATTTCTCTTTTCTTAGTCCTACTAATTTGCTGCACTGTAACTTTTGCCATCACGTCCAGGAGACTCAATGATTTCAAGGCATTAGGAAAAATAAATCCACCAGTGTATACAGTCAAATGAATGCATCCTGCAATATGTTACCACTAAAACTACTTACATTTAGTGCAAGTAATTAAATTCCATTGGCTAGATTATTTTTTCTCCTTGGAATGGGAAGTGTCCTTTTCACTTTTCTGTCTTTCTTGTAATCAAAATAACATATGTTGTAATTGCTGGTTTCTTGATGAATTCCCAGTAATAATCATGAACTGTTGGTTCTTTTTGGCTTGATGCAAGCACATTGGTGTTTTCTTGAATGAGGTATTGCCAATATACAAGCAAGAATTAGGGTTCTTTGTAATGTGTTTAGTATATTCAGTGAAGCTGTATTACAGGCAGAATGGAGCTTTAATCCAAGGTTTTTCTATCAGTTATTGGGAAGAAATGGACAGATACTTTGCCCCAGTAATAGATGTAGTTTTCAGCAGATACTTTATCTCTGCCATTTTCTCTCTGTATCACTGTCCCACAAGTGGCTTAATCTTGATTGGTTTGATCTCAGTTCACAGGCTTCTTTCTTGGTGCAAAGCTTTCAGGGCAAGCTTATGGCAGTGGCCAGCTAGAGCAGCACATCTACCTCCCCTAGCACATGAGTACTAATGTTTCTTAAAATTAGCCTTGGTTCTTTACATTTTACCTGTTCTTCTGGGTGGGTTGGTTGGTTTGTTTGTTGTTTTGGTTTGGGTTTTTTGTTTGTTTGTTGGTTGGGTTTTGGAGGTTTTAAAGTTTTTTTTGATAAGCCAAGGCTGCTAATCCATGTGTAGTTTTGAAGCCATCAGGGATGATGTAAATTTTCCCACTTCAGTCTGTTAATATTTTTCTGAGGAGAAATAACATGTTGGCAGAGGGCTGCCTCAGCAGCCTGATCCCAGAGGAGAAATGGGAAAATCAAGTAGCAAGAGCTTCCATGAATGAACACATCTTGTACTTCAGAAGTATTTTGGTGTAGCTAAGCCATCTGCTGCACAGAACTGAAAAGTTCTGAAGGCAGTGTCTGCATATGTTGGTTCCAGGCTATGCTTTGTCTTTGCAGGATTTGGTCTTTTTACTTTGTGTTCATGGTCTTGTGTGGGGCCAGGCAGCCTTTCTCCTGCAGAGGTGTGGTGTCTTAGGGTATCGCTCCTTAAAACTGGACTGGATTCTTAATGCCAGTTCTCAGGGAATGGGCCATGATTTGACTCTACCAAACTTTTGTTTTTCCTCTGGACTGTTTGGCATTAAGCTTTTTTTCCCTCTCTCTTCCTGGGGTGCTGCGGCTGCTTATGCCTAAGTGAAATTTTTCTTGGCACAAACTGATAGACAAACCTGAGAAATAGTCTGGAAAACTGCTACTTCTCTCTTCCCAGCTAGGAATGGTGCTGATTTTATGAATGGGGAAAAAAATCCTCAGAGCATGTTATTCCAGTCTAGGTGGAGTTTCTGCTTGGGCTGGGGAAGGGTTTAGAAGCCTCTGAAAGGACTCAGTAAGCCGTGTGGGAATGGGAATCAATAAACTACCATTTTAGGAAACCCAGACAGATTTAATTTCTCACTACTAAGAATGTATATTCATATGTCTTTTGAAGACATGTAAGAGAATGTATGTAAGAGAATATTAGTGACTGGGATGGTAAATTTGTAATAGTTTGTGATTGAGAACTAAGAGCTTTGTAGAGCACCGAATCCAGACTTCCTTTTGCTTTTAAGGGGAGGCTGTGGGCTGGCATGTAGGGGGTTATATTCAATATGTACATACCTTATGCACAAAATGATTCCTCATAATCAGATACAGTGAATATATGCCATGTTCTATTATGGTTTTGTTGCTAGATCTGCTAGTAGCAAAACAGCCTTGGGGATAATTATTCCCTCTTAAAGAAATCTGATGTTCTGGGTCCCATGCTCAGTTGACTTGTTGCTTTTCATGTGCTCTTGCTGTCATCGTAAGTATAGTTTAAATTACTTTCCTCCAACAAAAACCACTTGCTGGATTATCCCACTGTATTTTACATTGAGTCCTTTACAGCCCAAAAGCCTTGGTTCTTTGGTGAGGAGCAGTGTGTTTTGTGTTGGAGGGGGTGAGGGAGGTCAGAAAATGGAAGTGTGATGCTGTAGAAAGACCTGGAGGTGCAATGCAGGCAGATGCACTTTGTGCTGTGAAGAGGAATGGTTCAGGGAGAGAGGCAGACCAGTCTGCCCAGCCAAATTTGTGTGTGCTGCAACTGCACAGAGTCCAATTGCATCTGTCTTGTGGAGCCTGAGAGAGACTTTGGGGTGTTACAGAGAATAGTGAAAAGCTTGCTTTATGTAATTTCAACTGGATCGCTCTAGTGTTGCAGTTTAAACAGTAAATTTTCATGATGACAATATTTTGGCTCCAGTGGTTTTTTTTGAAGTTAACATGATTGAGTGGGTTAGTTCTAAGGGCAGTGTCAGTTTGCAAATTGCAGTCTCCTGTATTGAGTGATGCTCGTGGTGAGGTACTAAGGCAAAGCTTTATTGGAGCATCACCCATTGCAAGTCAGAATAAATTCCTCAGCATGTGAAATGAAATGTATGAGAGTAATGTTGTCCTCTACAATTCATTGCTGAAATGTGTAATACTGCTCTGCTGGAGAGTTTTTCCATCTGTTGCAGGGGACAGTATGCACAGAGGAATTCTGAATCAGTGTTGGCCTGAGCAGAATGCAAAGGAACTTTCTTTTTTGAATTCTAATTTTTGAGGTTTTTTCAATTTTTTTCCTGCAGTATCTCTTGCTCTAAGTTTTTATGTTTTTATGTAACAATTTGTGCAGAGAGCAATGAAGTGTGTAAGAGAAAGTTCTCCCTTTTGTTCTGTTTTAGGAATAACAAGGCTTTGTTGGGCCACCTGGAGTACTGGGCTGAGTGCAGGTCCAGCTGGCAGGGACACAGAGCCCCACAAGTGCTACAGGAGAGGAACAAATGGCACCCTGAGGATGGTGGGGCTGGCAGGCCACAGCCTCACCAGGCTCCTTTGCAGAAATCTGGGGTGTAGAAGCGAGGTTCTCTGTGTACACATCTGTGCTTCACAAGTGCAAACAGCTTTGTGGGAACAAACATATATAATCATTAGGAAGTCGAGCAGCCTCCTGGTTTTTCATGTTTTGCATAATGAAATTATTTCCTGGGAAAAAAAGATATCTGTAATAGCTCTTTTGGTAATTTAGCAAGTCTCACTTCACAGGTAATTTAGTTTTTCCTTTATGGAATAAAATAACTTCTATAGCTTTCTTGAAGTATTCCTTTACTTACAGAGTTTTGTATGTACAAGGGCTATCAGTGTAATTTTTGTAATTCAAATTGTTTCATTTAGAGAATCACAGAATAGTTTAGAGTTGGAAGGGACTTCTGAAGATCATCCAGTCCAACTTCCCTGCCAAGATAGGGGCACCTAGAGCAGGTTTCTTAGGAATGCATCCAGGTGGGTTTGGAATGCCTCCAGAGAGGGAGACTCCACAGCCTCCCTGGGCAGCCCTCAACATAAAGTTCTTCCTCGTGTTGAGATGGAACTTGTTGTGTTTTAGTTTATGCCCGTTACTCCTTGTCCTGAAAAGGTCTGGAACTGTAGGATTTTTCTTGTTAGGAGGCCTGCATTCATCACAGCTTTAGAATTTAGCTTTGGGATTTGATGCTCAGACACTACCAGTGAGAAGGGCTGGGTTTACTATGGAAGTTGAAGATGCTTTTCAGAGAGGAAAGGTTTGTGTTGGACTTATAAATCCATCTTGTATGTTATATCTTTGTGTCCTGTATCTTCTCTGTTCTCAACACTAGTACCAGGTTTAGCCTCTGTCTTAGCCTGAGTGCTTTTGTTTGTACATTTTTTTGTATTTTGTAGTTCAGATTTTCATTGCCTTCCTCATTGCAGCACTTCAGCATTCAGTGATGTGTTAAACAATGACCACTACATTTCAGATGTGGATTTTGTGTAATTTAGATGTGCAGCTGCCTGTCTCAAACTGTCTTTCTGAAACAATCTGCATTCATATAACACCTGTGAATTTTTTCTATAATTTTTGACAGATTATTTTGCTGAATGTGGAATAAATACATAAATGCATGTCTCCATAATGAGTCATTGTGTTGTAATCAGTGAGTACTTTTACCATCTTACTGTAATTACACCCACCTCACCCCCCCCCC
>VZRZ01007938.1:2882395-2956590 GCA_013398175.1 Climacteris rufus
CCATCCCCAATAGGTAATGTCCTTTTTTTGTCTTGGGTTGTACTGGGACCTGACTAGTCCTTAGGCTGTTGTAGGTATTAACACAAACAATGAAGCAGTAGCTGCTTGGAGAGTAGAAATATACTGCCAACTTGATTTACATTTCTGTTTTCAGTCCATTTCAAAATCATAATTGTGTTTTGCTGAATATAAATAATCTTTGATGGCCCTTGAAAATGCATGCATATCCCCAGACTTCATGAGTTCCAAGTTACATTTTTTGCCTGTCATTTCCAGTTGATAAATTCTGGACTTCCTATTTTCTCTCAGATAAGTAAACAAAAAAGTAAATGAATAAAAGTTTTCTGAACACATACTTGGATTATGGATATTAGTCTTGATTTTGAATGGTGTTTGTGTTCACAGCACAATTTTGGGATGAGATATCATCTCTGGAGTTAATGTGTCTTCCTGAACAGTCTTTAATTGGATGTATTCTATTTTAACCTAACGTGTAATGATTTTCTATGTATATAATGGATAATTGCAAATAATATAAAAATTAAATCAAGGAAAACAAATAGCAAAACAATCTGAGTTACGGTATATTGGTATGAATATTTGCAGTTATAAAAAAATCCCTATCGGTCTTCACAACATTCTCTTTGAAAGGAAAAGCTGTGTTTCACCTGTAACTCAGTACAGAAAAGCAATATAGCTTTAGAAGTTGTAAAATATTCAGTACATGAGGAAACTGTTGCCTGACTAGATGAGGTAACTGCTTGGAGGAATAACCAAAAACATTTTACTGTAAGACTTTTCAATTAATGGCTTTGGCTGTGTTTGCAAGATGCAACAAAAGTTCAAAATACAGGTCTCCTTTAAGTATTTTTCCACAGTTCCTTGGGTCATGTATATTAAAAGCAGGAGGTTTATGTTTAATAATGCATTGAGATTTTTTTTTTTAGATCATCACTGGTAGTCCCTGAAGCTCTGCAGGCATTTTCAGTCTGCAGGCTTGCCTGTGTCACACACACTGGGTTTTGGAAATTAAAGCAGAGCTGTGGCTCAGGTGTGGTGTAACCATTGCTGGAGGGAGCAAAACTGAAAAGGCTGCAGCTAAATTCAGATGCAAGGTAGTTTGTCTCTAAGGTAGCAAAAATGGGTGAAAAAGAGAATTTTTTCAGTAGGTTTGAACTTGTGTCTCTTGCCTTCAGAAGGAAATTGCACCATTATGCTCTTGGCAAATCTAGAGGGATCTGAAGATCTCATCTTTGAACCTTGGAATGGAACAACAAAGTAGTGATTGGGCTGGAGAGAGACTTGCCTGGTTAAGGCAAGACCATAGTAGGAAAGTGCTTCAAGTTCTGACCTTCACTTTGTATTTGCTACTTGAAACTGAAAGGCCAGAGCACAGAAAAAACAAGGAATAGGAGATGCCTATGGTTATTCTTGCCTGTTTCAGAGCAAATTCACATGTTTTAGGCAAGTAATGTGGTTGTGTGACTGTAGGTTAGACAGCTGTGTAAGTCAGGCTGGATGCAGCTGTTACTAACTGTGTTCAGAGGAGTTTTGAAATTAATGGCAATAATTAAGAACTTGGATTTCAGAAATGTCAGGAAGCTTTTGACACTTTGATTTTATGTTGCTTAGTCAGAGAAAAATATTCACAGTTTTGCAGTTGAAAAACAATTAATGCTTTAATCCAAGACTACATTTATGCTGAACCGTGTGTCAACTTCAGTATTCATAGTGAAATCAGTTGAACAACTTAACCTGTTGTGATTAAAATTCAAGCTAGAGCTACTCCAGCAGGTGTCCTTCCTTAAGGCTTTGGAAGCACTGGAATTCTTTGCCCCATTACATGTAAGGAGTCTTGAATCTTTCTGTGATTTTGGTATGTCCCTAGTTAGTGTTCATTTCTGGAGCCTGACTGGGGTGTAGAGCCTGGTGTAGTGAGGGATGGTAGAGAGGATACTCTGCTGTGCTGGAAGATAAAGGTTTCTACTGTCTGCTGATAAAAGCCTGCAGTAGGTGTTCACATTGACATTCAAGTGAACTTGTGTGAATTAATATTTTTGCATTCCTGAACTGTACTTTGTTTTTCTAACATCATGTTTCTCTTTCTTTTTGTAGCATCTCCAATGCAGTGTTGTTTTTCAATAGTATTATCAAATAAAGCAAAGGAACTAGTTTGAATCATATCCTTGCCAAGGCATTGTAAATATTACAGTAAGCATTACTGGTAATGCATTCCCTTTTAACATCAGTTCTGCAATTAATGCCTTTGTCTCTTTTGTCATTTAGCATGGTATAGAAATACCTGGCAACCAGAAGTTTGCAGAATGCATTTGGGGACAACCAACATTTAGTTATAATGTGAAAGTGATGTTGCTGATCAATAAAGGATAATAGGCAATAGAGTGTATGTGTAATAGCTTTTCTGAAAGCTGTTGTTGGGAATGTGGGAAAAGTGTCCATTCATCAAATAGGTAGTGCCATAATTGTGTTGGTTTTTTATAAGTACAGGCAGCAACCAGGTAGGAGAAACTTGATCTTGCCAGAAGAAACAATATGTGATTTCTAAATCCTTGTATGAATCACTAATATGTAATGACCAGAGGGTTTGGGGTGGTTTTGTTTTGTTTGGATTTTTTGCTTTATTGTTCTTCTCAATAGATGAATATAGAACTGTTCATACTAAGAGAATATAAGCCAGAAAAGCATTCATGGTTGCATTTAACTTCTGCTTCATTTTTGTGCATTCTGTGTCTTGATTTAAAAGGAGCACTTTGGGGGTGGAGAATAGCTGAAGACTGATAGAGCTTATCCAACATGCATGCTGATGAGGAGAAATGGTCAAACTCAAACTGTATGCTGAGCTAGCACAGAAAACAGGAATAGCTGTACAAACCCATTTGTCTCCCAGGAGAGATTTTCTGCGTGACCAGGAGACCAAGGACAGACCTTGAGGATATTGTCTGAAAAGACCTGGGAATGCCTAATTGAGCAAAAAAATATTCAATTCAGCAGGGAGTGGGAGCAGGGACATGTGGGAGCCTTCTGCCATGCACTATCATCCAGTCAGTTTCCTGTCTTTCAGCAAATACATGCTTTTTCTGTACTTGAATATATTTTGTTGGTTTTGGATTGTTTCAAAAGTTTTAAACAAGGTTCAATGTCCTCTGTAGTCCTGCAGTTGGTCTGTCTGTCCTGTGCCTTTCCCCTCCCCTTCTTTCTGCTCATGTTCTGGTAATATTCAAAGATTCTCTTCACACTCAAGTGTGCTTGGGAAAAGGATACTAATCACAGTATCAAGTCATTAAAAGCAATGAAGTTCCTAAAAGTTCCCTAAGACTTCAGGTAGTCTCTGCCTACAAGGAGGTGGGAACTTTTTGCAAAGAGAGAGGATGTTAAATGTTTGGGATGGAGGACTGTCTGGAGTGCATTCCTGGTTAGACATAGGTGAATCCCCACAGATGGGTGCTGTGGAAAGTATGGGACAAACATCCACAAAAGCTTGATGTTATCTGGAAAACAGAATAGGAAACACAGTTTGACTGGTGATGGCACTTGGAAAGCTACTTGTGTATATGATTTAGCTGAAATGGTGGAAATAAGATCAAAAGATTTACTTATGCAAACATTCATTTGAAGTTATTGTCAGAAGGCAGAAGCTGGGAAAAGTTTCTGTGCTGAGGGCTGTAAGAGCAGTTTCTTTCATCACTGGGTTTGAACAGATGCACTTTGGAACAAAGTTTTGATGAAATCTTCTTGTTGCAATGATTGATTGTGCTACTGATATGATGCCAAGGTAGTTAAATCCTGAGCATCTGTCAAGGTGTTCAGTTTTAGCTTATTGAAAGTCTCCTACAAGGCAAATGAGGCTATGTATGAGCAACTTTACACAGATGACTGTGCTTTTATTAAAATACAGTATGGAACACCTCAGACTCACCCTAAGTAAGTTTGCAGAGGCAAAGAAAAATGAAGATGCACTTTGAACATGAAAAATCTTAAGGAATGTGCTATGCCTGTTAATACCTGAGCAGGACTATGGAGCAACTCTTTTATAGTCAACAGGCTTGAACTCGCTGGGTCACGTTTTCCTCTTGTTAGAGTTTTGTCTGTGCCCTGATTAAGGTATTTATTTTATGATCTAGAAGTAAAATGCTGTATATGGCAGATTGTTCAAAATGGGTTGGTTCTGAACAGCAAAGCAAAATTCATGTTTTGCTAAGCATGGGCAAAATACTGGAACTATAGACCTGGAAGGGAAGAAATAATTTAGCAATGTGTGTGCTAAAAGATGACAGAACCAAAAAGTCTTCAAAACAATCCTTTAACTGCACGAAGTGATTGTTTGAGGTTGTTGGGTTTTTTCTTTTGTTGGGTTTTGTTGTTTTTTTTTAGAATAAAAATCTGGTTCTGAAAGGAAAAAACATATAGCAACATGATAACAAGAGAGAAATTAACATGTTAGACATGTCTAAGAGGTCATTGTTTGTCCAAATATTTAGGAGTTGTTATACATATTTAGGCACCTCCATTAAACATGGTATAACATAACTAGAGTGGGTTAAAAGTCCTCTAATAAAGTGAGTTGTGAAGGCATGTAGTGTAGCAAGATGGTTTGCATTGCTGGAGGAATAATTGCTGGGTGCCACTTCCAAATGCCATGATTCCTCTGTGTAAAGGGGGGACTGTACATCTGGAATTGAACATAATCAATCAACAAGCCCAGGGAGCTAAATTGCCTATTTTCCTCTTGATAGGTAACAAATCACTAAAAGCGCTGCAGAATCTATTTTGTTTGAAGAGATGCTTAGTGTAATGTTTGAGTTTAAATACAAAAATCTAGACAAATCTGAAGCAAACTGCATAAAAGCATTTTAAAAAAGCCCAGACATTTAAAGAGTGATTTGTACATTTCAATATGCATCCTGACAAGCTCAATTTGTTGTTTCTAAGTAAATATTTGTTCTTTAAACTCAATGTTCTTGCAGCAGCTGAGAATGAAATCTGATTAGCTTAAGGTCAGAGTCTGAGACATGAGCTGCTGGAGGAGGCTTTGGGTAGGTGTTTTACAAGTTCACTGGGGTGGGTTGATCTCATCTGGCTTCCAAGTGTCCACCCAGCCATTCTCTCACTTCACAACAAGCCAGGGGAAGAAAATAGGATGAAAAAGCTCGTGGGTCAGATAAAGACAGGGATATCATTCACCAGTTGGCATCACAAGCAAAACAGACCCAGTGTGGGGAAGGTTAATTTCTTGCTAATTAAAAATAGCCTGCCATGGGCTGGACAAATGGGCGTCCTTGAAGGTTACCCACTTTTTGCTTGGAAGAAGTGGCTGCTCCATCACTTCCCTACAGCAAAACCCCTTTTTCTTTCTGGAGCCCGTCTTTTTTCCTAGAAATTGAGGCTGTGGTTCAGCTGCAGAGCATTCCTATTCTGCAGAGTAGATGTCCAAAAGCTTCAGGAATTTGTATTCAGCATATGCTTATGTGCTTCCCCCAGAAAATATGGATTTGAGCATGTGCTTTTCCAGATTAGTATTGTGAACACTCAAAAACAAACTCTCCGTACACTGACAATCTATCATGAGTGAAAACTGACTGCACGGCAAGCTCAAATATTTGGTACTCTAGTTCAGCATAACCGTGATCAGATTTTCCTTTCTGAGGGGTTGGAATTATACCTAATGTAGAGAAAATTGGAAAAACTTCCACCTGATATTTGTAGTCCAGTGCATCATTCTCACTGGGGTTTTTTGTTTGTTTTTTTCACTCAAGGTGCTGCTAGCATTTTCTTGTGTTAACAAGCTGTTCACCTGTCTTTCTTGCTTGTGTAATGATATTCTGTAGATAAACACAAGCAGCTGGCAAAGCTTTAACCAGACTGTAGCTTTTTTTCACAGGGCTTGTTTATTACACATCCTCATGACCAATTACCAATTGTTGTCTTCATCTTTGAGTCCTTTTTCTTTTTATGCACGTGCAACACCAGTTTAAGACTTCATTACATTGTACAAAATATGACTGTTGAGGGAATTTTTTCCTGTTTTTCTGTAACACTTTAACACTTCAGATAGTCAGTAGATTAAAAGGAAAATACCACAAACTTAAGTAAAAACCCAAAACCAAAAAACCTACCTCCATATAGAACTTGGAATAGCAGTTCCTTTCTCATTTAGTATAAAGAAATA
The DNA here is from genome assembly GCA_013398175.1 of Climacteris rufus. Classification (NCBI taxonomy): domain Eukaryota; kingdom Metazoa; phylum Chordata; class Aves; order Passeriformes; family Climacteridae; genus Climacteris; species Climacteris rufus. The sequence goes on from VZRZ01007938.1 coordinate 2,888,583, forward strand.
TTTTAGCTGCTAAAGCTTCTGACAGTGAAATGCCAGAATTTTTTACTCACCTGCCTGTTAGAGAATGATTGTTTTTTCTTGCTATTTATCAGCATTTGGAAATCAATGAGAAATTCAAATGGCCTGTCCAAAGGAAGGATGTGAATGCAGTTGCTTACATGTAAGGTGAAAAATAAGCAGATTTAACCACTTGGTGTTATCCCTTTCAGAAGAAGTCCCTTCAGTCTTTGGAATTTGTCATCTGCCAGTTAAACCTAGGACTGCAAGTGTGACTGGTATAAAAAGTTTTCAATTGACATTTCCGTTGCTGTAAGTTACTTTTTCACAATGGCAATAAATAGACTTTGGACATTGTGCCTAAATCCTATCACTTTTGAACAAAATTTTTTTTTTCCTTCTGATAATGTTCTGTAAGTCTTAGTCAAATTTAATTAGTGCAAAACTAGTTACATGTAAGATCATTTGTAAGTTTTAAAAATACTGCATTGCCTCATCAGTGCCTTTATTTGAAATGCTTAGGGCCTCATTCTGCCTTTTGCCCAGAGCATGTTGCCAACTTGCACACTGAGTTGTTTTCCAGTACAGAAGCATTGTTTTCTGTATGCTGCAGAGTAGAAGCAGGTTTCTCATAGCATTCATGAATTCCCATCCTAAAGGGAATGTGCTTTCACTTGGGAAGTCCTTTTTTTATGTCTGTGCTGTGCAGTAATTGCAGTATTTGAGACTGTCTGATAGCAGCAGCACTTATTTTGGGGAATGGAAAGTTTGAGGTTGATGCTGCGCTTCTTTCCTTTCCCTGAAAATATAGTAGGCAACAGATTTAGACTGGGAACAACTGGGCCCTCCTTCATAGAGGCACAGCAGTGTTATAACCTTTCTCTGAGGCAGGTTAACTGAGATTTCTGTTAATAAAATCCTTGGGGTGAATTAGAGTGGAAAGATGCTGAGTGACCAGTGTATTTTTGTGGTAGATCTATTTTAAAACAATCAACTTGCAGTGGAAAGTATGTGGGTATTTTGTTTCTCTTCTATAGAAGTATAAAAATATCACAAAATATGTAAGGAAAAGAAAGAGAAGGAAAGGATTAGAGTAGACAGTTGAGAGGAAAGATATCAGCACCTGTGGATTCAGTGATGAGACCTGATCACTGTTTTGCTGGACCAATGGTCACAGGTGCAATCCACTGGGAGTGGGGGCCCATGAAACAAAAAGTTTGTCAGGTTATGTAAATTCAAGTTGGCATGAAAATGCCTGGATCCCTGCCCAGGGAGGGGATTCTCCAAGTCTGGTGCAACATTATGGGCCATGTGCTGTTTTCTGATGGAGAATTCCCAAAAAGTGTCAGAGTGGGTGCTTTGGGGTCCTCTGTGGTCTCAAGCCCCCTCTATTGGTCCTGCCCACTCCTTGACTTGACCTCTGTGCTTCTGCACTTTGTTTTGTGTGGTTACCATGGACCTGAACAGGAAAATTTGCTCCAGAAAGGTGCTGCCCTACATTTGTACAGCCCCGTTTCCAGGCACATCCTGTTCTAACTTGCCTGCTTGAGTGGTCACTGTTGTTTGAGGCATAGCAATGCATTAACTTTTTACTGCCCAGGCTTCTAAAACCACCCTTTCCCTTACCACAGGGGGAGTAAAGGAAGTTGTGTAAATGCAAGACAGTTTCACAGATGTGAATGTGATGCCCTTTTTCTCAGACTTTACTTCTCAGCTGTTAGAGCTGTAGCAGAATAGAAATGGTTGAGCGGGCAGTTTAACCTTCCTGGTTAGGGAAGAATTGTGTCATTTGGGCCCTGCAGCAATTAGAAGTATTGCATGTGGACTGTCACCAAATACTGTCCTGTCATTGTGAAGGCATTTCATAGAATGTGTAATAAAATACATGTATTTGTGTAAAATGCACCTTTTACCAAGTGCTGCTTGAAAAGTTACCCCTATGGATGTAGGTTTACTTTTTTCCCATGTCAAAAGGCAATCTGGATTTACCATCAGCAAAGGCATATAATTAATACTTTTCTGAACAGTTTCTTTCCATAGGGATCAAGTCAGGGTTTCTAAGTGTGTGGGAGAAACATAAATGCTTTGTGCTGGAAGAGTGCCAGTGAACAAAGGGAGATCTGGAGCCTTTCATCTCAGGTCCATGGATTTTATTTTAAGCAAGGTTGGGTTTTAGCTCTTGGTCTGAAGACCTTTACATCAGCAATTTAAAAATGATAGATATTATTTTCCAGAGGACAACTGGCAGGCTTTAGAAGACAGTGCTGCCACTAGCTGGGCTATTGCTCATTTGCATGGTTCCCTTGCTTCTGTCTGTTCTTTGGCTTATTTGGGATCCTCATGTCTTCGCTTTGTGGTGGTGGTGGCTGCATTCCTGTTGTGATCTCAGCAGAAGAAAAAGCCTCAACAATATCTGTACTTTTCTACAAATGAGCCTGGAAACCTGAGGGAAACGTTCCCTTTAATGTTCAAATTATGGTCTGCTGTCAATTATGACGTGATGCACATTTTATTTTACTCAAAGAGAGGTGCTATTGATACTTGAAAGCTGTTGTTAAAAAACATGCAAAAAGTGCATGCAATTTCTTTCAAAAAGAGGACATTGCCCTAAGAGCCAGCCTTGTTTCTGGAAATGTGATTTTCAAAGTGATTCTTAAATTCCAGAATTACTGTGTGGTTTGAGAGTGGTCTGTTGGCACCCTGACTTCTTGTTGATAGTATGTTTTTTGGTCTCTGTCTCATCTTGAGAAGTCTATGCTAGAATTGTTGCTCTCTCAGTTGGTTGTAACTTTTTAAAGGAATAGTTTCTGGTTTTCGACTACCAGTTTGTTTACAATATGTGGGAATATCATATTTTTTGATAACATGCAATAAATAATTTATAGTCCTGTTATCTGTCGAATAATCTGTAGCTAACAGGTCTCTTAAGATGTTTTCTTTCTAACATGCTCTTATAGTCTATTTAAATCCTGTTTGAAAAATCAGATCAGAATTAATTATGCAATAAACTGAACTAACCTCATCCTAGTCACTGTTCATTGGTGGAACTTCAGGGGTAAAGCCAGAGTGTAACAAGTTCAATAGTTAATACAACTTGTTCATATGGATAGTTTTACACTGATCTTGTAGATGGCAGGCAGCTATCTTCTGATTTTGGTATCTGACCTAATGAGTGGTACTTAAGAAAAAGTAAAAAATCATTGAAATAAATATTCAGTGAGTGGTTTTTCATGAAAAAGAAGAAAGGAATTATGCATTATTATATGATATGGCTAAATGTGTGTTATTTTGTTTGGTAGGTTTTTTTTTTTTTTAATTAACTGGTGATGTGCTAATTCTTGTCTTTGTACTGTCTGGAATTGTAGTTGGTGTATATCATACAAATGGGGATAGTAAGTTATGACCCTTGTATGAAGTGATGGTTTCAAATCTGTGGGGAATGTTCTCCAGTGGTGTGGTACCTTGTGCTGGCAGTAAAGACACACAGGATGACCTGGGCCCTTTGTTGGGCTGAATGTGTGGATTGTAAAGCTTTGGCAGAAGGAATGCAGGGTGTACTTGCAGAATGAGACTCCTGCCTGGAGAGCTCATGCTCAGGAGGGTGTTGGGGTGATAACAGACAACAGTATCACCACATGCAAAAAACTTGTGCACAACCAAACAAAAATTCTTCCTCCAAATCCCTGTATGTGCAGCCTAGAGTGGGGATATGGTTGAAGGAGTTACTGCAGTCAGTGGATACAGAAATAGGCAAATAGAAGTAGTGCAAGTGCTCGATGCTGTGGTGGAATAAGGCAAAATGAGCAGTGTTGTTCAAGTCCAGCAAATCAAAATGAGAACTCAGATGCATTAGTTTGTTGTTAAATTTCCTGAAACAAACTACCAGGATAAGTGGTAGGTTCTCCATTAGGTGTTTTCAAATGAAGTCTTTCTATTAATTTGAGTATCTAAGGATGGGAATTGCTAATTCTTACTCAAAGAATAGTAATGAATTGGGATTAAATTATTTGAACCATATTTTGCATAAACTGAAAGTAAAAATTGGCATTGACCATGGCCCTATATGTAATTTTCTGTTACCACTTGGAGTAAATTGAATTTAAAAAGTTGTGGCTATTTGCCTTAAGTGGCCCCCTGTGAAGAGATTTGGAGTTTCATGCAGTTTCAGCTTACCAGGGACCACATATGATTGACACAGTTAATCAAAGATCACACTACTAATCCACACCAAACATAACACAGTTGAGAGCACTCAATTAAAACTTTTGTTCCTCCAGTTGAAAAAATCAGCCACATGGGAGCTAAATATCTCAGGCTTTACTTGTTTTGCTGCAGACCAGCCTTAATAAATTGCCTTATTCTGCTTCTGCAGTGCAATTTAGATGCTTAAAAATCAGCAGTCGTGCTTTGCCTCAATTCCACACACAGACTCCTGCATCTTTGTTTATTAACTTTGTCTAGAAAGTTTTAATGGTTGTGGATAAATGCTGAAGGAAAACATAAAAATCAGGAATAATAAAAATAATCGGGTAGGGAATGCCTAAAGAAATGCTTTACTAGGCTTGACTATAAATACAAAACTTTAGAACTAAACATAAAATTTAGTAGCTCAATTACATGCTCTCCCTCTTATCATTCATTTTCAATTTTGTTTGTCTCCCTGACCATATATCATAAGCTTTATCCTTCTCCCTGGACACCTGTATATCAAGGCTATAGTGAAGACATTCAAGAGTGTAGGTTTTTGACAGCTTTCACTTAAGGTACTGCAACTGCATAATAAAAGACAACATTGAAAGGATTAAGAGGAAGAAGCTTGCATGGAAGGGCTCCCTATTTTCTAGAAGGTGGCCAATTAAAGAAATAAAACTCCATACTGTAACGTTTTCATTACTACATTTCATTTGCCTGAAAAGATGTTTCATTTCTGATTGCCTCTAGAATTTGGGGGGGTGAAGTAGTAGGGTTTTTTTGTTTATAAAAACAAGGTTTTCTTTTTACCCAACAGCTTTCTTTATGTGGAAGTCATTCCCTATTTATTTTTTTCCCCAATGTTTGAGTCACCATGAACTGCTTCCATGCAGCTTGTCTTTGTTTTTGCTGTTTCTATATGTAGCCTGATCCTTCGTGTTTTTGAGTTGTTTCATTCTTCAGTGTATTAAGAATCAATTTCAGATACTTTGCAGTTATTTCTTTTGTGTAGTATTAAGCATTTTTTTTCTTTCATCTAGTGACAACTAATTCTAATTCCTGGTCTACAGTTAGTATAGTCTGAATGTTTCTTACACTGTGATTAAAAACAGGGTTTTTTTTTGTTTTATACATGTCCCAACAAATCCTGTGTACATTTTACTGACTACTTTTTCAGAATAATAAGAGGTTGTGTTTAGTGGAGCCTATGAATATTTTACCAAGTTGGTGGCAACTGCAAAAAGCTACTCCTTCCCTCCTCCCACTCGTATCTACTGTTTTTGAACAGTCCAAATTCTTATCTCCTCTTTTCACACACACTGATCCCTTATTTTTTAAAATATTTTGGTGAAAGCTTTCATAAGCATCAGAATTTCTAGCTGTTAATGTTAAAAAAAAATCCTTTTATGATGTAAACCTTTACATTTAATATTTCTCAATGTTTTGAGGAGGCATTCCTTTTTTCTTTCGGTCTTTTTATTTTAATTGCTTTGTTTTAATGTGGCCAAAACTCCATTGTGATAATTCTGTTCTTTGCCACTTGAAAGACTTGTGGCATAGTTTTCTCTCTGTAATGCCTTATTTAGTCATATTATTTGTTTTGTAAAGTCTTTACATCTATTTGGCCCTGGTAAATTCAGTACCTTTCCCTTCTGTGGCTTCATTCTTGTGGTGCTCAAAGGGATTCTGACCAGATCATGCTGCAGAGGTGCTTGATAAATTATTCCATTGCTCGATAGGTTTGGGGAGTGTGGTTGGTTGGTTTGTTTTAACTTGGAAAGCAACTTTGTCTTGTTCTGCCTAGAGCTGAAGTATACTTTTGTTTAATAAACAAAATTTGTGATTCAGTTGTTTGCTCCTCCAGATAATTATGCCACGAGTAGTGAGAATGCCAGGGTGGTTTTGGAGATAATGGTAGTTGAGTAATGTCTCAGGTTTGTTTGTGAGAGGGTTTATTTTTTTTCTTCAAAGTAGAAAAAATTTCTAAGTGTGTGTAAATATCTCAAGATCATTCTTTTCTGTGCTGCCACACTGCTTATCTGGCTTACAGGTTTAAAAAAATCACAATAAATACAACTAACTGAAGTAATTTTTGGTTTAATTTTTTTTTGGTTTGGTTTTTTTTTTTGCAAAAATAATGTAATTTTGTTCTTGTCTCCAATACAGAGAACAGACCCACAGCTCCTTGCTCAGTTCTACTATGCTGATGAGGAACTAAATCAAGTAGCAGCTGAACTGGACAGTTTGGATGGAAGAAAAGACCCACAGAGATGTACCCTGCTGGTCAACCAGTTTCGTTCCTGTCAGGTAATCAAAATGGCACCTTCCTGATTTCACTGGGATTCTTATGTACATTTAATGTGTTACATTATTATTTTCTGTACTAATCAGTTTTTATTGTCAGAGCTTTTAAAAATTAAACTTTGGTAGATACATGCCTTTCCTTACTTCAAAGAGCGTATTTTTGAAAATACTATCCATAAATTAAGTTTCTTACATGTCATTTGTGTTAATGCTTTCCCTGAATAAGAATACACATTAAAAACTTTCTTTTCTTTATATAAAATAAGCATACAGAGCTTACTAGGACATGAGAAATATTTCAAAACTTCAAGCAGCAAAAAATAACTATGTCATTTGTAGCTGCTCAGCTTTCATACCTCATGATTCTGATAGTTTTTCATTAGTAAATGAACTACATTAAGACAGCTGGTAGATTTGCTGTTATTTTTGGAAAGAATATTCTCTGCCTCATGTAAATAGTATTGAAGATGAGAGGAGCTACCAAGGAACCGAGCAGAAGAGCGTTGTTATCTGTAAATTATTTCAGAAGTAGGAATCTGTCTTTAAGTTCCCACTGTATAATACAGTTCACCTAAAGAAAGATTTCTGAGAGCACTGGGTGAAATATGGCTGTGCTTTGAGCCAGACTTGATGGCAGACAAACCAGAGACTGCAAAGACCTACTCAGCCAAGTGCAGGTCTCGAAATACTTTCATGCTTTTGTGATTTATGTCCTGTTTTTCACTGGGATAGAGTTCATTTTCTTCTCAGTAGCTGGTGCAGTGCCCTGTTTTGGATTTAGGGGGGAATCCTGTTGGTAACACCCCACTGTTGCAGTTGTTGCTAAGCAATGGTCAGGGACTCCAGCTTCTCATACTGCCCTCCCAGTGTGAAGGGTGAGGGGCACGAGAAGTTGGGAGGAGACACAGGCAGGACAGCTGACCCAAAGGGGCCACAGGGATATCCCTTAAACTGTCTTTATCTCAATTCATGAATTCTGCCTTTTTTCCCCCCAGTTCTCTCCCTGCTCCTGCTGGGCCAAAGGGGGTGATCACAGGACTATATGGTGTTTAGCTGCCTGCCAAGTTAAACCATGACAGTTTATTAAGAAAAATAATTCAGAAATTGAAAAACTATTGAGAAAGGACAACTTTCCCTATCATGCTCTATACCATTCTACTTCAAGTTTATCAATAATAAAACTCAAATATTTAGAGGTAGAAACTACTTTAGTTGTATTCTTCTTAGTTGCAGAAGTGCTTTAATATTTCCTCTCCCAGTCACACTCAAGAAAAACCCTTTAAACCAAAATAGGTTCAAGTCCAGAATACACAATGATCAGGTGGTAGCAGGATTTCTGTGTGGAAAGTTTGCTGTCAACCTCAAGGCAATTGTAAGTGGAAAGACCATAGTAATAAATATACATTTACATCTCTACCAAGTAAAATATGGTGCATTTAAGTGTAAGGAATGGATTTAGATTCACTCTTGTGAAAATTTCTTCCTGTTGCTGCTAGTAAAATGTACCAAACTTCATTATGGGGAAAAATTCCATCACTAATCATGTTAAGATGGCTTTCAAGAGAAGTGCCCTGATCATTGTAGGAAATGTTCACATTAAATGAGTTGAGTCTTTTGAAAGAAAACCAGTGAGGTGCTGTGTGCTTGCTTGCAAGAAAACTAAATTTTAAAATTGCAGCTTTTTGTAGAGTGCTTAGAGAGTTACAGCGAATGTATTATGTCAGAAACAGTTTTAATACTTCTGTCTACTTTGAATATCTTCACAATTTCCTACTGTATTGTTCCTAGAGAAAAATGTGGAGTTTAGGGGTTTACCAAACTGGAAGCTGTAAGTTTATTCACAGTTAAAATGCGGTGACTTGGACGAAAAAAAATAGAGGTGAGAGTTAGCTTGAAAGGAAGACTTCCGTCTTTTGTGTGATGGATCAATCAAATTTCATGAATATTTATCTGACTTGTGTGAAACTTCCCATAGTGGATGTTCCACAAACTTTCTAGTCAAATCTTTTCCAGACTGGCAGGAAAGGTTTTCTGATAGTAAGGGTGGATTAACAATATAATTGTGCAAGACAAATCTCCTTGGTTGTTTTATCCCCGGTGATGACAATTTATTCCCTGTTTCCCTGCAGGCACACAGGCTTTGATGTGTTTCCTGTAGTACAGGCAAACCTAAGGAGCTGTTCTATTCAAAAAGTAGCTTCTCTGAATGTTTCACCTGTAGGAATGCAAGAAATGCAGACTCTGATTGCTCCTTGGTCAGTTTGCTTGACTTGTTCTGTAGTGATTCACTACCTTGTAACTCTTAATATCTTCTGATATCGGGTAATTTTGCATTTTGTCAGACAGATTGCTGTTACTAAACCAATCTGTTGGTAGAGCTGAAAGAAAAGATGGAGAGTTCTTTTTTTTTGTAGCTATTTTTGTAATTTGTAATTTTGAAAGTTCAGCAGATCATTGTCAAATGTCATGTCAGAAATGGGTTTGCTAATTGGGTTTTATGGTACTTTGTAGTGCTTTGTGTAAATGCAGTGGGTTTTGGTTTTTTTTCTTTTAATAATTTGTCCTGTAATTGCTAAACAAGAGAAGGAACAGTATTTTAGTAAGGATTCCAAATGTAGATATTTGCTGACCAAGTATTGCATGGTTGGAGGAAGAATTGATTTTAGCCTAAGGCGTGGGGTTTGAGAATGATGGAGAACCAGCAGCCAGCCCTGGGATCAGAGTGCTTGAGGTGGGAGGTTGTGCATGTGAAAGTAGGGTAGCAGCTGCATTGTCCACTACCTCTGATATCTGCAACAACTGTCAGGCAATTTTGATCCCTTTTATTTAGAAATGTGCACTTTCTGACACTTCAAGCAATGCTTATTTTGTGACTGCAGAAAATAGATAACCAGACTCCCAGTCTTTGCATGATTATTTCTTATTTTGTCCTTGTTTTTCCATGGAAACCTTATTTTTAAGATTTCCATATTATTGCCAGTTTTTACCTCCATGAAATGTACAGAGGCATAGAATTTCTATCAGATTTTAGTGTTTTCTAGGGACAAAGATTTCTAAAATTCCATGTCCTATCTTTGCATCTGGTTTTTAAATTAATTCATTGTTCCTTGGTTGCTTATTTTGAGAAGATCATAGTGTCTGCTTGATTTACAGATGATGCTTTGGAATTTTATTTTTATGAACTGGAGAAAGGAAATGCCTTTAAGTTAGTGGGATTTTTTTCTTTTTATGCTAACAAACTGTGATTCTATTTGGTGAGAGGTTAGATATTATGTTGGATCTAAACCATATCTGAAGAGCTAAGTTTTATATCCTTGTGTCTGCTTTGAACTTATGATAGTATTGTTAAAGATCTCCAAGTTTACTGTAGTGTGTGAACAGATTCAGACAAACCAGAAGGTCTCTGCCTGAAGAATGTAATACTTTATATAAATACTTAATATTTTCTATCCTAATGAAACTGGCAGTATTGGTCAAGTTGAAGGTATGGTGCACTGTGGAATTCCTGTGGACATACAAAGAACTGCAGTCTTCAAGACTGTTGATGCTTCCTTAGTAAAGAACTGCAACTCTGAATGTTGTCTTCCACTGTTCTGTCATGATACTGTCTGCTGATAAGAATCACACTTTTTACAGTAAATTAACTTTTCGAAATTTCTGAACATCTTGGTTTTCAAATGCTGTGGGTTGACTGTACAGCAGGATGCTGAGTAGTGTGTGTCCATGAGTAAGAATGGTAAGATGAGTAAGAGAATGATTTTCAAAGCTTAACTTTTCATTTTCACAATAATGTGATGTGACACTGTTTTCAAGTTATGGTAGCCTATTGTAAAAATGCCATGCCTCATTTTGCTTTGGTGTTTTCATGTCAGTGGTAACACTGTGAGAACATAACATATCTATCATACAGTCTTTTGTACTTCTTGTGTGGTTAATACCTATTCAACAGAGTAAAACACTTCTCTGCTGCTTTCTGTTAAGATTAACAATACCTAAAGTGTGCCAAGTTGCATAATGAAAAACCATGTAAGTTTTTCTGAACTGGACAAAAGGATAAGTAAAATGTCATATTTTGGTTTATTGAACTTCATTGATGGTTGTAGAAGGAAAGTACTATTTTTTCCTTAGGAAGAGATCTGTGCATTAGTGAATCTAGAGTAATATGCAGTGCTGGTTCATCTGAGAGCTTTTTTTCCCTGCAACACAAATTATTGCAGTATTTTTGTATTAGTGATATAATGTGTCCTTTCCTATGCTACTCACAACATCACACAGTATTGAATTTCATAAGAAGTGATGGTAACTCGTACACTTTTGAATTACTCACTGATGCATTCACAATCATTCTCTAAATTAATTTGCTTTGATCGTTGCTTTTTTCACATTGATTAATATTTTGTTAGTTGAATTGGTAAACTTGTTTAAAACAATTTGTCAGCTATTTAAATCGAGTTAGGTTTATTGTTAAATATTACCAAACTTCATTGATTTTCTTTAAGAGTAAAGAGTAAAAAAACACCTTTGTTTCTAATGCGGGGATTTGTTAGGACTTGACAGGTAACAAACCTGTGCATAAGTACTTCACATGGTGAGAATGTTTTTAGGATCACAGTGCCTGCTTGCTGTTTCGCTACACTGACCATTATTTCTCTGTGTACAGTAGTAAGTTCTCAGAATAGCATATGAGTCAGTTCCAGCATGGTTTTATCCACGTTATTCCTGCAGATTGTGTCTCAGCAGTGTGTCACTTGATCTCCTGAAGTGCTTGAGGAGGGAATTTGCCCCATCAGTGCACTGACCTGAAGGACACCATAGACTTCTCTGGCTGTGCTGCCCACCTCACTGTACCACAGAATAGTAAAATGGGGAATTGATAATATTGGTGAGATGTGACTGTTTCTGGCTCACTGGTAGGAGTGATGGACACTGCATTGTCTGGTAGTATTTTACACTGGCTCTTTGCTTCCTTCCTGCTATCTGCCTGCTTGGGAAGCAGCTCATGCATTACTGCATTTGGCAGCCCAGCATTTCCAAGTCAGCTATTAGCAGTTTCAGTTTGCTGTAACATCAGGCTTTAAAATGGGGCCTTGAGTGGACAGCTTCCTGTGTAGGTCGTTCCTCCATGCAGTGCTGGGAAGCAGGCACCTGTGAATATGAACTTTATTCATTGTAGCATAAGTAAATGTTGTTGAGGAGTTGGAACCCGTAGAGAAAACTCCTCATATTTCAGTGTTGTGTTGTTATCACTTGTCTGTCTCAGTTTCTGTAGCAATATAAAATATGTGGTGAACATTATCAAAGAGGCTGTGTTTCAACCAGACTTATCTCTGTATTTCTTCAAGCTTGATTTAACAACTGAGAGCATCGCTATGAAATAAGTTGAGATATAAGTGTCAATGAAGACAAAGCTTTGCCCTTACTGTAAAGGACTATGTTACAGGCTGAAGTAGCTTACTGTGGGGTGTGGAAAGAGGGTATACATTGAATATGGGAAACAAGTAAGAAAGGAATAATGATGCTGGGAGCATACCTGGGGAATCTGCTTTGGCACATGCTAAAATCATAGTCATAGGATGGTTTGGGTTGGAAGAAACATTAAAAATCACCTGGTTACAACCCCTCTGCCTTGGATGGGGACACCTTTCACTAGACCTGGTTGCTCAAAGCTCTATCCAACCTGGCCTTGAAAGCTTCTAGGGATGGCACAGCCACAGCTTCTCTGGGCAAACTGTTCCAGTGTCTCAACACCCTCCCAGTAAATAATTTTCCTAGTACCAATCCAAGCATGGCTTCATGAAAGGAAAGTGCTGCTTAACAAACCTGATTTCCTTTTACAACAAAGTAACCTACCTAGTTAATCAAGGGAAGCCAATTGATGTCATCTTTTTGGATTCCAGTAGAGCTTTCAATACTGTCTCTCTCCCAGGATCCTTCTGGACAAAATGTCCAGCACACAGCTGGATAAGCACATCATGGGCTGGGTGGGCAGCTGGCTCGTGAGACAGGCACAAAGGGTTACAGGAAATGAGGTGACATCAGACTGGTGACCTGTCAGCAGTGGGGTTTTCAGGGCTCCCTGCTCAGATCCTCGGCCCTGTGCTCTTCAACTTCTTCATACATGACTTGGATTTCTGTCCTAGAGTGTGTGTGGATTTCTCTGTAGTGGGAAATGGAAAGGCTCTTCAGTGTGTGACAGTCGAGTTTTCTTATTATATATATTTAAAAATAAATAAAAATTGATGTAGCATGAAATGACAACACAGGTGGTAATCAATAATGCACAAGGGTGAAACTGAATCTAGATTGACAAGTTGCTAAATAATGAAAAGGGAACTTATCTTTGTATACAAAACACAATTAATTTTTTATCAGTGAAAAAAGGGATGTGATTATATTATGTTAAATGGTGCATGGTGGGGTAGCCATTGGTTGTTACTAAAGAGACTGTGATGCAAGGTTATATTCTACCATTTTCTTGTAATGACCACATTCATTGCATGCAAACTCCTGTGGAAAAACCAATGTCTTTGATGGCATAGGAGGTAATCATCCATATAAAACATAAGGTGATAGCAGGAGAGCAAAATAAATATTTTATCTGCACTTCAATTAGAACAGTTTCTTCTTTTGGTTGCAAGTTTTATTCAAATTAAAAAATACAGCATTTTCTTTGTGAAAGAGAACCCAGTTATACACGGCTTTTAATTTCTGAGGTATTGGGTTCTTCTAACATTCTGCTTCAAAAGACAAGATGTTTCATTTCTTAAAGTATGATTATTTGCCCTAGATCCTACTTTTTGTATTATGTACAGTTGACATGTTGGTACCTTGACTGAATACTGACATAGAGGACCTGAGACACAGTGGTGTAGTTCCCACAGCATTTGAAGGCTAAATGAGGACAGTGGAGCCAGGTCATTTTAAGCCTGACTTTTCTCAGCATTTGTGAAGTAAGAGACTATACCAGATCCAGTTATGTAGGAATTAATCTAATGTGACGTGTCTGACTATCAGAAGCTTTATAGTTCTTCTACATTCTTCAACAGTGCCATCAGAGGATTGCTGTCAGCTCTGCTGTAGTGTGATTTGCTAAATTTTAAATTTGTTTTTTTTTACTGTTGCAAAGAAGGATAGATTCTACTATCAGCCACTGAATTGTTTATGTAGTCTCATGACTTAAATATGCTGCAATTTTCCTTCTTTCCTCCTTATGCACACGGTAGCACCATGTTAGCAAGATTAACAATACGTGCACATTATTTTTGTGATGTTTCTGTACTTGGGGATTAAGTCTGTTTTCTTCTGTTAGAAGCCTTTTCACTTAATCATATAGAAAAATCCCTTTGATTTATTTATTTTTTCTTTAATGCTGGGGAAGTATGATAAGAAAGACAGCAAGGCAAGTTATTAATTTTTTCAAGACAGTTCTTAGCAGTGGAATTTAATTTTCATTGTGACCTTAACATACTTGAAAGTTAAAGGCTGTTTCTTTAATATGAAATAATTCATTTCATAATAATGGATTCTTATGAAGAATATTTTGTGGTTTATTGTGCTGTCTGGTTTTCTCATGTGTCAGGTTGTCATAAACCAAGTTTTCTTGCTGGATCCTTGTGCTGCAGCTTTAGATGAAAGCCTTTAGATGTGTATCTACATATGTTAAACACTGGACACAACAAGGACTTCTACATATTAGAAGGAGGGATTACAAAATACTTTGGAGTTTGAGAGAATAGGTTAATTTCAGACTGCCCTATTGTTACTGTTTTAACAATAGACTGGGGTTAACATATGGCTGGAGTTTAAGGTGATGTGAAGAAAATTAATTGTTTCCTATCAGGGTAACTTGTTCAGTCATTGTAACTTTATAATTAGCCAGAGAGAATGAGAAGCTTAAATAGTTCAGTCATAACTCCAAATCCTTTTGGAGTAAAGATGCACAGAATGTCTTCTGCCCCCAGCTTACAGCTTTGGAAAGAATTCATGGTAGCTTGTTGCTGCACAGTGTTCTTGATAAAAAATAATGCAGACTTTAAGATGGCAATTTAAAAAGTTATTCATTTTTGGAAGTATTACATGTTTTAGCAAGCTAGTGTTGCTTCAAAGAAGTTTGAAATGATTGATACGAAAACAACTTGTAATAAGGTCAAATCTGATGTTGGAGAGCAGGCTTTGCTACTGCATGCTTTTGCATTACTTGCACACATAAAAACTTCCCATTTTAAAGGCTTTGAGAAATCTGTACTTGTTTGAAATGAATTATGCAGAAAATATGCTGTTGGTTAAGAAAGCATACCTTTTTGCTTATACCACCTACTCTCTCCTGCTGGATTTCCATTTTTTTCAGAGTAGTGCTATTTTTTCAGCACTTCTCAAAGTGGTGTTGGGATGAACAGCAGCAGTATTACCCCAAGTACACCATTCTTCACGCTGCCAAGCAAATAAAGGAAACTTCTTATTTACTGATTCCTTTGTTCCATATTTCTGAAAAAAAGCCCAGAATTTAATTCAAAAAATGTAGTGCTCTTGATACTAAAATATGATGTACACAATATAAATTCTTAGGTTTGCACTGAGAATACATTTTCAGTTCTCTAGAGGTCTCAAGGTTTCTGTGCCTGAAGATTACTTACGCAAATACCAAGCAGCAGATATTTGTATTCTTTGATTTCTCAATTGCCCTGAGGCATCTGTAACTGCTGTTGCTGTTCCACTTGCACAGTGCTCATAATCAAACAGTGTAATAGTTCATGTAGAGGTGTTAAATGATGATCATCTTTAGGTTTCAAAGCTTGTTGAATTGATCTGTGCAACTGAGGCTCTGAGCTAAACTGCCTTCAAGATACAAGGTCTTGTAATTTTTGGTTTAGAATTGTTCTGATGCTGTAAGAAGGACTTTTTTTGGGACCTTTTTTGTTTGCTTTTTTCTGTTTAGGTCTGATGCAGACATAAAAAAACCAGATGAGTTCTAGCAGGCTTTCAGAGTCATGTCTACTTTTGACTTGGGTGGTAACTGGTATGAAAAAGTAATTTTCATTTTCATACGTTCATACAAACCTCTGGCCTCAGTGTCAGCCTTGTTTATTATTTGCACTATTGTCCTCCATAGGGATTTTACAAATTTGACAGTAAAATAATTTAACCCTGTAGCTGGAATGTGATGAGTTTTCTCAGTAGATCTAATTAATACATTTGTGGTTGTCTGGCTTATTCTGCAATGCAAATATCATATTTTATAATTGAGAAAAGAAAATTGAGGGGATTCCTCAACAAGGAAAGCAGCATGATCTTGATGTAAATTTTTTGAAGAAACCCCTCTGACAACCTTAAATCGTTCATTTAAAATACACAGACTGTAGAAATTATTTGAAGCTTGAACACTCTTAGAGTAAAAGTCTCCAAAGACTTCAAAGACAGCAAAGGCTCTGCAGTTTTGAGTTTAATGATTGTTGGATATAACTGTTTGTGGTATAATTTCACATTGGCCTTTCTTTGTCTTTTGTCTACAGCTGCACAACTTCAGCATAATTCAATTAATTTTGTACTCAGTGAAATCAGAATTTTCATTAGTTTTTAATGCTAAGTGTGTTATTTCTTTCTTAGCAGGTAAAGGTTTTAAAATCTACCAGTGCTGTGGATTACCAGTGAGCTTTATAGCTGTATTAGTAGAAATGCAAAGAGTGATTTCAGAAGGAAATAGTTATGTAAATTTGAGTGGTTTTGGTCAGAGTCCTATGATAGCTTTAGTAGCTGTGCGTGTGGCTTGCCCAGTCTTTGATTCAAGCAAGCCCTTGGGCACTTGGTAGAAATGTTATAAACAGTTTCAGTAAATATCTTAACTTTATTGCTTGGATATGTAGTAGAGCGTAGTAGAGCGTGGACAAACAAGATAAATAAATTTTGATTTTATATAAAAAATAACCCTGTTCAAATGTGTATTTCTGTGTTATCACACATAGTTCCTTCGGCGTTATTCTATGGTCCATTGGCATCGTCAGTTTAAGTTTTCCATTCTAAATTTACACTCTTCTTGTTCCTATTCCCACATTTTAGCAAAGTACAGCTTTGAGAGAGCAGTGGGTTTATAGATGCTGTGGTCAGCTTTACACCTCTAGGAAACACTTCAGCTGTACTGATGCACGAGTTGGCAGAGTCGTTCTGTGACCTTGAGCAGTGAAATTGGCTGGGCTGCTGTGGACCAGGGCACTGAAACTGTCCGCTCATGGCCCTGGTACCAGAGCACTGAAACTGTCCACTCATGGCCCTGGTACCAGGGCACTGAAACTGTCCACTCATGGCCCTGGTACCAGGGCACTGAAACTGTCCACTCATGGCCCCGGTACCAGGGCACTGAAACTGTCCACTCATGGCCCCGGTACCAGGGCACTGAAACTGTCCACTCATGGCCCTGGTACCAGGGCACTGAAACTGTCCACTCATGGCCCTGGTACCAGGGCACTGAAACTGTCCGCTCATGCCCCTGGTACCAGGGCACTGAGAGTGCTGTGAGGCCCTGTGACAGCCCCAAGGTGGGGACAGAGGCTGCAGAGCAGGTGCCATAAGGGGCTGAGTTCCCCAGTTGGCCCTGCTGCTGAATGGTGACACTGCAAAATGGCCTGATACCAGTCTGTGATGCAAAGTGGTTTTCTGTTTCAGGTGGAAAAAAAGACTTACTGAAGGTGTCTCCTATTACCTGATAAGTTGAAGAGGTATGAGAATTAAGAATCTAGGGGGGAAAAAAGATGCCCTTGCATTCTGTGCTTTATCTGAGTTGTATCCATGCTGAAGAGAAGCAGTTTTTACAAAGCAACTCAGCGTCAGTGAGCATCTCTTGATGCAGAAGGTATCTGTGAGGAGCTGTTAAAGAACTCGAGGACAGTGCTGTGGTGGATTGGCAGTGAGTTATCTGAGAAGTACTAATTGTATCATTAACATTCTTGACAGGAGCAAACTGGGAGTATGTACCATAATCACTGTGAACAATGAGGCAGTTCAGAGGTGCAGTGTTTTCGTGTTTGATTGCATCTGTCCACTGAAGAACATTTTCGTGTAGAATTAGGCAGAAATCGATCTCATTAGAGGAGACAAATTAGCCAAAACTGAAAGAAACTCCCTGCTGGGTTCTGAAACCTAATGATTGGTTAGAAGTTGGCAAGAATCTCTTCCTGATGTTGTTTTGTTAATTGATATAGAGGTTAAACAGTGTGGATTGAACCAGGAGTACTTTTAGCTAAAGTAATGGCCAAGTCTTTCTTGGCTCCTTAATTTGCAACTCTGGAGACATTATATTAGTTATGTTAGTAGAGGTCAGTGAAGGAGACAGCAGGGTAATTCTTGAGATCAAGGGAAGAAGTCTGAAAGAAACCTTCACATTCACAAAGTTTAGAAACCTTTTAACAACAGAGGGAAGCAGTAAGAACCAAAAGCAGACTCTCTCTGAGCATTCAGTTGTATTGGAACTCTTGGGTGTTCTCATTGATCTGTGGTGAGGAGGGAATGGTGGTTGTTTTCTGAATTGTGTCTGTGTGTGAGGCTTTTTCTAAACTGGAACAGAGCTGGTGAACTCTAGAAAAGTTCTACAAGGCCTGTATTTAAGAGACTTGATGCAGATGTAGCAAAGTCAGAAATTTGTGCCGGGATTAGGCAGTTGTGTGACATGAGGGTGAGCTAAGACTTATCCAAAGAAAATTATTCTGTTATGCAATGTCTTCCAATTTCATTTAGGTGGGGACAGTACCACTCTAGAAAAGAAAGGAAAACTGAGAAAAGCCATTTTAAAGTGATGTCAAGATTAAGCTTAAATCTGAGACAATGCACATTTCTACTTTACTTTTTTTCCTATCATAATAGAGCTTGTAAATTTGGATGTTTTTCCTCTAAAGTTTCATCTCCAGCTCAGTTATTTTATAACTGATGGCAACATTTGTCATTTCAATACTCCTAGCAATGATGACTTGTGTGAGTTGCATTGCTCTAACAGATGTCTTCTCTGTGCTGCCTGACATCTTCGAACAGTTGGTGGCAGGTACCTGTTTGCTGTTTGGGTTTGCCATTGAGTGAAAGCTCATATAATTTATTTTGCAAGTAGACAGATTTGTCAACCCTTGCATATGTTTTCACTGTACTTCACTGTGAATGAACTTGAGTATAATTGTTCTAAGTACAGTAAATAACCTATAAGTATCACAAGAGTTGATTTTTTTGTCTGTTGGGCTAGGCCCACAAGTAGAGGTTTTAAATTTACTTTTTTCCCCCTCAGTAATGTGATCAGTGGAATGTTATACTTGGGTAGAAAAAAAATGTGCAGAGATAAGCATTTCTAATCAGTAAATAAAATAATTGATGGTGTCTTTTTAAATACTGGGATTTTAAACAGATTTTTTTTCATCGTTTTTGGAAAACTTTTGGTCACTACAGAATAATTAGCAAGTGGCTAGAAAATATAAAATGACTGTAAGTTGGGCCATCAGTACAACTCCATCAACTAAAGGGAATTGTATTTCCTTTCTACATTTCATATTTGATATTATGTAGGGAGTAATTAATATTGTAAGATATTTTTTCTTTGAAAAAAGGGTCCCGATAGTGTTTAGTACTGTAGTCTTAAATTGTAGTTTCCCATGATAACAAGTTTTTTCATGTGTTTCCACTTGCTCATATGGATCAAATAGGTCATTCTGAGCAACTGCCTGTTATCTAAGGCTGTGGACAGAGTGGAATGAAAATGCTGTGCACTGCAGGTCAGGGAATTAATTTGCAGCAGAGAACCATAGGGAAGAGAGCTGGCTCCACGCCAGCTCAGCACTGAATGTGTTGGGGATGCAGGATGCTTTCACTGCAGCAGGGGAAGACAAAGTGAAAATGGCAGTAATTCATGATGACATCTCCTTCATTCTGCCCTCTGTGAATGGGGATTCCTCTTTTGTTTAGTGAGAGTTGTTGTTGCTAGGCTGAGCAATAGAAAAATTAAATTGCTAGATGCCTTCCAGTGGTAAGTTTTCATATTACTGGGTGGTGGGTGAGGTTAAACTAGGAGCTACTCCCCAAAGTTCATACATAGAAAAATTCTGTTACTTTTAGAAAGTGGAACATCAAGAGTTGCAGCCTCATTCAGTTTGCAGATGACACCAAGCTGGGTGAGTGTTGATCTGCTGGAAGGTAGGAAGCCTCTGCAGAGGGATCTGGGCAGCTGGGTCAATGGGCCAAGGTCAGTGCTCTGAGGTTCTACAAGGCCAAGTGCCAGGTCCTGCCCCTGGGTCACAACAAGCCCTGCAGGGCTACAGGCTGGAAAACTGCCTGGAGGAAAAGGCCCTGGGGGTGCTGGTTGGCAGCAGCTGAACAGAGCCAGGGTGTGCCCAGGTGGCCAAGAAGGCCAATGGCACCTGCCTGGATCAGCAGCAGTGTGACCAAGCACAGGTTTATGAATGGCTGAGGGAGCTGGGGGTGTTTAGTCTGGAGAAAATGAGGCTCAGGGAAGATCTTATCACTTTCTACAACCACCTGACAGGAGGGTGTAGCCAGGTGGGGTTTGGTCTCTTCTCCCAAGTAAGAAGCAATAGAACAAGAGGAAATGTGGGGGGGAGGTTTATATTGGATAGTAGGGAAATTTCCTTCCCCTGAAGGGTTGTCAAACATTGGAACAGCCTGTCCAGGGCAGGGGCTGAGTCACCATCCCTGGAGGGATTTAAAGAGGTGTGGATGTGGCACTTGGGACAGGGTTTAGCAGTGGACTTGGCAGGGCTGGGTTAATGGTTGGACTGGACGATCTGAAAGGTCTGTGCCAACCTAAACAATTCCATGGTGCTGGGTTGCCAGTGGGGAACAGTCAATTAGCTGATGAGGCAAAAGGAGTCTGAAAGCCCAGCTTTTGGGATCTGTGCAAGATGGACTGGAGGGAAAGCCACGGAACTCTGTGCTCTCTCAAAGAGGCTTTGGATATCTGATGTGAAATAGCTGTCTTGGTTCTGAAGCCAGGACTTTGGTGTGTACTTTGAAATTCTGTTTGTAATATCAGGGAGTACAACACCTTATTATTGGTTTCTTTTGTTAATTAAAATAGCCCATAAAAATCTAAATACTAGCTAATTGCTTTAATTACAATAAAATCTTTCTTTATTTTTGGCATTAATTTGTGTTCATCAGTGACTTCTGTTTGTCATAATGTGATGTTGAAGGAGTTCTGGAACATAACATGAAGCCAGACAAAGTAACAAAAGATGTGATGGACATATTTAAACGAAGGGGCTGAAATATCATCTATTAAGCTGCTCATGGTGATATAATCACAGACTGTGTTGCCTTGGCTATATTTTACTGGTAATTCAAAACATGGGTATTAAGGAGGTACTGAACAGCATAGGAAGTTATCTCCTTTGAAGAAGTCTTGCAAAAGACCTCAGAAAAGTCATATTAAATTTAATGGTGTGGAAGAGCAGCATAAATTTTATCAAGGACATGCAGAAAAGGGTAGATAAGTCTGCTTTTTGTTGATGTCAACATATGCTTTATAGTGTAAGAAAGATGAATTTCTTGGCATTCTTTTGGTACCTATTCTGGAAGCTAATGCAGCAGTTGATGTTAGCTTTATGCTCTGATTATTTAATGTATGGCCAATTACTGCCAGGCCAAAAATAAACCAACTTTTTGTCCTCTACTGTGGCTACTTACATACATTGTCTCACCACCACTCATTATCTTCCCTATCAAAATGAAATATAAGTGTTCTCTTTTATGTGAAACACTGAGCTGTGTTTTCCAGGAAATGAGGAGGTTGGAGTAAATCCCAAAGCAGAATCTCTGCAGTGGCTGCCTGTGCTGCTGTGAAGCCTCCACAGAGCATCGGAAACAAAGCTGTGCACATCCCAGTATGCAGATAAACCAAAAGATAACAGATAAAACCACCAAAGAATGCATTAAAATCCAGAGGCTTTTATGTAGAAAGATGGATCAAGTGAAAGATTTACTACTTCAATTCCAACTAATTGATTTCTATTGCTGAAATTAGAGCAAAATTTCAGTGCTACCATGTATCCAAACCCATTCGTTATTAGCTTACAAAGCAGAATACTGTAATTAAATAAATTGAATGTTTCTTGCAGCTCTTCTAAAGAAAAGACTGATTTGCTTACAATGCATTGGATAGTCTGTCTAAATTGGCTGGCATGCTTCCAGTTTTAAAGCAGCTGAGGTTTGAAATTATTATGGGAGCAAATATTTCAGATTTCTTATGTAAGTTACTTTGCTCTGGGTGTCATAAGAAGAATAGAAGAGGGAAGGGAAGTGATGGAGAATTGTTGGTTTGTTTTGGTTTTTTTGTTTGTTTTTTTTTTTGTTCCTGTAGGAGGATAAAATAAACCCTGTAGAACAACAGAGAATTTGGGAAATTGCACATCTTGAAACAGCAAAAGCAATTCACCTTGTAGAAATCTTTCAGCATTTGTGCACTCTGTAGCAAACTTCCATCAACTGTTCTTTCCTTAATCTTCTTCTATCCCTGCTAGACTAAGCAGGAAAAGATGGCCATCTTTTAAATTGGCTTTTTCACTTAGCTCTGACAGAATGACCAGCTCCTGTGTGAAGCCAGGTAACTCCATACAAACTGCTACTGGAGATGGAGCTGTTGTGATTTATCTCCATAATTTTATATATTAAAATTCTAATTACCTGTGATTTAACTTAGTGCACATATTAAAAAAGTACCTAAATCAAAGTTTGGCATACATGGAGATGTGTTGGTAGATCTTGGGTGCTCTGAAGCAGAAGCATCCAGAGATTATAGGAATGTTGAAGAAATGAGAAAGAATATTAAATATTGTTTAGGTGGTAAACAAATGAAAAAAATTATTAGCATATTGTAAAAATTTGAGTTATCTCTGTTATATCCTGTTGTCTTTAGTTGCAATGTTTGATTTTAAGTGCCCTGAGGTATAAAATTTCATAATGCTTGTAATAATTATCTCCTGAGATGATTTAGACAGATCTTAGTACTTTTTAACAGGTATAATGATTAGAAACAGAACAAAACCATGGAACAGTTGCTTACCAGCTAGGGGTCCTCTTGCTTTACTCTATTTGCATAACATGTTCTTTGATACATCAGGAATTTTGACTATGTTGGTAGGTGGTTATAAAAGGGGAATTCAGTTTGTCTTGTAGCTCCTGTCAAATAAGATTGCATTTAAAAAATAATCCATTAAATAAAATTTCAAGAGGAAAGTTTTTCAATATGGCTTTTCATCTTATTCTGTGTTGCTTTTTAGAAAAAAAACAAGAGAAAAATTGAATTTCTCCATATTGAAGTTTGGTGGCAAGTAAAATAAATTGGAATATCATGTCCTAAAATAAAATGTAATTGGATTACTTAAAATTTGATACGACTAGATTTGAATATTCTTCTCTGAGTTCCCCACCTTAATATTTCTTTGTATTTACTGAAACTTTTGTAAAATTTAACTGGTAAGATTGCTTTTTGCCACTGTATCTCTCCAGTGTAAAAAGGTCTTTGCAAACTTTCATTAATTCTCTGAAAACAGCAATCTGGCTTTTTCATCCTAATGATAAAGACCAGCCTTGTATTCCTCTACAATAAAGTGAGATAGGGAGAGCCACAGGCAAAGCACCTGGTCTCAAAATAGATCAGTAATAACAGATTTAAAATACTTCATGAATGACTCATGGCCTTCTACAATTTAAATGTTTTTATCCTCAGTTTCAGTCTTTGCTCTGTACCTTTGGCTAGGAGCTAAGTAGTTTAGGAGTTGTTTTTCATATGAGACCTACTTTCAGAATGCTTTGGTTCCCCAGCTAGATTTAGCTTAATAATGGTAAGAGAAGTATATTCAATACCATGAATTAAGCAAAGGAAGGAGAATAGGAAACTTCCTATTATTCTGTTTTTTCTACCCTGAAGTGTCCTGCTAATTTGGCTGTGATTGCTTGGCTAATTCCATTTTATCCTGGAGAGAGGAGGTGGTGAGAGGGCTTCAGCCAGTGCTTCAGGTGCTGCTGTAACAGGGTGTGGGCTCTGTTTTCTCTGCTCCCAGGGCTGGAATTCAGTTCTCCCTCAGTTACCCTGGGGAGCATTGTGAGGTTGGCTTTTCCCTCAGTGTCTTCAGTGGGCACCTCAGGGCTCCTGGTGCCCCCTGATCCTGGCACTACAACAGACCCAGGGTGTGAGGGGTGCACCTCTAAAATGAGGTATTTTATGTTTCAGTGAGTCTAGCTTTGTTTTCTTGTCTCTTCTTATGCCTGCTGGCCGTGGTTTGTGTTGTGATGCCCTAGAGGGGTTACAGGGCATTTGGTTTTCAGACTTGTTTCTGGAGAAGATGGTTAAACATTACACTTACCAGTGTGTTTTAAATGTATGAGGTGTTGTTTGTTTGTTTTTAACAATTTGATTGAAATGAAACATGTTATCTCATGACAGCCTTGCCAAACATACTTTAATGTAAAAATGTTTTAGTTGTTAACACATCAAGTACCTTATACCAGTGTGTAATAAATATTGCTCGTGGTTAATTTATTCATTTATTTTGGATGAAGACAACTGTGATTATGGCATTAATGTTAAGATTATTTTGTGGCAACAGCAGGTGCAGCAGTCTGTGCAGAAATTGCAGGAAATGTGGATCATTCTTTGTAGCTGAAGCGGGTTTTGTCTTTTTTGGTGGGGAGTATATTAAAGGGGCAGATTTCTTCAAAATTCCTGTCTCCTAGTATTTTTTAAATGTGAGTGAAAATAAAACAAGAGTATGGATTTAAAGCAATTCTGTCTGTTAAAACAATTTTGTACAGACAGATTTTCTTGTATTTATTTGAGAAACATTTTAAATAGAATGTGAATTCTGTAAATTGTGGAAGAAGCATGAGACAGACAAAACATCTTTAATGAAAGCACTCAGCCTTTTTCATGCTCTCTATCTACCTTTATTATGTTAATCAAATTCCATGCAGTTCCCAGCAGGGGTATGTGAAAATTATCTTTTCAAATAAATTAATGCAGATTATTTACTGCATATGAAGAAACTGGTTGTAGGTCTTTGATCATTGTCCTGGTACAGATGTAGATTAGAGCAATTATTAAGGCTCTAAGTTGTGTGATGTCCCCTTATCCTCCTGGGTGTCTGGGGGACAAGATGACAGGTAGGTGTGCCAGACTTTGCCCACTTGAGGCTCAAGTGGAAACTGCCTACTTTGGATTCCCAGGATGAGTTTAAATCTATTCAACTACAATGGTCCCAATATAATTCAATTTCTAGCAGCTTCAAGGTACTCTGTCAGGTGCTCTTTTTGGGAATAATGAAATGCATATTGTTGGGGCTGGTGAGAGGAAATTGAAGAAGTGTAATTGTACTTCTAGTTTATTTACTGATATTTACAGATAGCTGGAGATAATGATCTCTTTATATCACGCCTCCTCATCAGAAGTCCATTAAAGTAGTCAAAGTTAAGTGCAATTATCCTGAGAAACAGTTTCTAGGAAAACTAGAAAGAGTGATGTTTGCTACTCTTCTTCCTGTGCAGTATTCTCCTGTTTTCTCTGTGTGTGTGTGTGTGAAGACCATGAGAGTTAAATACTGCATTTTCTAGCTATCTTAATTAGTCAGTGCCTCACTATAATCTCTATTAAAAGGTTAGAAAAAATGTTGTGGGTTTTCTGTGGGAACAGTATACATGCTATCCTGTTTTTTGCTTCAGGATAATGTTTTGAACATCATAAATCAGATCATGGATGAATGCATTCCCCACGATCGGGCCAACCGGGACTTTTGTGTCAAGTTTCCAGAGGAAATACGCCATGACAACCTTGCAGGACAGCTTTGGTTTGGAGCAGAGGTAGGTCTGTCATATTTCTGTTGTTTGGGCTAAAGAGACACTTTTTTGTGGCATAAAGCCACAAGTTATGTCTTCAGATTTTTCTGAAAGTGGTCCATAAAATTACAAAGCAGAGTAAACATCTGGGGGAACTTGCTCTGGATGCTCAGAGGAACAGGGTTCTTTATTGATGAGTTTGGTTGGGCTAACAGCATACCAGTTTACTTCCATAATTGTGTGCTGTCAGTATTCTATAGTGAAATATTTTTCTTTTGTGGGTTAGCATCTGATTAATATTCTTGATTTTTTTAAATCTTGAACGGCCATCTTGTGTTTTGAAAACCCTAGAAACAAATAAAAGTATATTGGGGAGTTTTATCAGGATAAAAGTCCATCTCCAACAAATCGAAGTGCATGCTGTCATTGTATTTTAATGGCTGTGCTATGCTGTAACTCATCCTAAATATATGTGACTTTGAGCTGTCAATTGTTGAGCATAACTTGCTTGGTTTGTGTGTATGCTAAAAATATAATGGTTTGTGTGCAAAACACTGAAGTCCATTTTTCTTCTCTTACCTGTTTTCTCTCAGACTGGCTTCTTTAGCAACCTGTAGGAACAAGAGATTTTTGTAGTGAATAAGCTTTAATTATTGTAACCAAAGGAATCCTGAAGTGCCAGAAAAAAAGAATGTGATATGCAAGATTTTTCTTTATTAGTACTGATGTCTGTTGGTTTAAAAAAAAAGAAATCACCGTGGCATCTTTAGTGATAAACTTAATGTCTACAGTTTTACTGGCCTGAGGGTAACTTAAGGCACCTTGGGTTTGTTGAGGCTTGAGGGGGACTAGTCTGGACATCCCACTACACAACAGCACATTGCAGTGGTGGTTTCAGTTTTGCCTCTCCTGTATTTGGAGCAATCCTTGGGTTCCTGTTGTTTCTATTTTTCTTTCTCTACCGGTTCCTCCTTTCTTTTTCAAGTGCATGTTTTCCATGAAGAGTTCCCATCTTGTTCAGTCCACAATGCCTCCATATGTGCTGCTTCTGAAACTTGCTTTGACAGTTGTTAATTGTAGGCTCCTCTGAGTCAGGGAAGTCTCAGATAGAATTTACAAAACTAATTTGGTATGTCAGTGCTTTGTAATCCTGTCCTCAGTCTTGTTTTATTCACTGTTGTGTTATATAAGCTCAACCTGTTTCCAAATCAAACTTCCACTGTGTAACCATCAGGCTGGAGAGACCTATTGGTTTCAGAGAAAGGAACATATGCAGTGATGATGTAATGCAAACTCCTACTGCTGTAGGCACTGTTCTCCTATAAATTCATGTAAGAATGTGTATGAATTTTGAGTACTCACTTGTGTCCTTGCCAGTGCAATTACTGAGTTATCAAACTGAGAGTACCTATCAGCAGGTAAGACTTACTTTAAGCTTTCCCTCAGATACTGCTTTGGCTGAAAAGAAGTAAGAACATGGTCTTCTCAGAGTGCCCTTAAATCACAAATTAATGCATCAGGCTGCTGAGGAAAGGCTGGGTTTGCAGGTCCCTCATTCTGTGTTGCAGACATGGCTCCCATCCACAGGATGTGAGGCAAAGAGGAGGGACACAGCAGCAAATGCAGATTTAAAAAAGGGGGGAAAAAACCCACAACAACATTGTGTATTTTCATTATTTTCATTAATACAGCAGGTACGATTTATATGAGTGCCTGTTGTCTTCCAAATGTATCCATAAAAGAATAAAGTCAGCAGTTGTTTTTAACGGCAAGATTTAAAAAAAGTTTTATTAATGTGTTCGAGTAAAAATCTACTGTTAATGTCTGTGTCAGCTGGTCAGAGGGAGTCCATGTATAATGCCTGGGGCAAGGAGTCTCTTAAGGAGCTGCTTTCCAGACCCTGAGAGGGAACAATCACTCGGTGGCCTGATTGTGATGTATAATCATGGTTTCTGTAGAAAGCAGGGTACTGGCCTAACTGGATCCCTATGTGATAGCCAATGTGACCAGTTTTGCTGTAAAAGACATCACAGATGCAGAATTTCTATTATTTTTTAATAGGAATGGATTTATTTTACAAAATTACGCAGCCTAGCCTGAATGGAAACAGTCCATGGATTGTAATTTTGCTAGATTCCCATCTCTCTTATGCAAGCAATCCTTGTGTGCATAGAGGATATATCCTACTAATTCTTTTTGCATAACTAGGGGGAGAATAGCTTTACTTTTTCTGTAGCACTGTGGTTCTTGCACTTCAACCTTCCCCCATTTTCTTGTTTCCCTGGCTTAGCTGCTCCCTAACCTTTTCTGTGAAAGCTTGTGACTCCTGACATACCAGCCTTAAATCTTCCACTTGCTTCGTAATTTGCAGCCAACTGGGGCTAAGTACTGCCCTTGTTCAAAATATTAAATAGCACATCTTGTGCTTTCTTTTGAAGTATAAAAGTACTTTTACTTTGTAAAAACTAATATTTTCTCTCCTCATATATTTCATAGTGTTTGGCTGCTGGTTCAATTATTATGAATCGTGAAATTGAGAGTATGGCCATGAGGCCCTTGGCCAAGGATCTGACCCGAAGCCTGGAGGAAGTCAGAAATATCATTCGTGACCAGGCCTTAAGGGATTTGAACCTCTACACAGAAAAAATGAAAGATTCCCTCAAGCATTTTGATGTCCTTTTTGCTGAGTTTGAATTAAGGTAAAAGAGCTGAAGTGAATGTTTTGTGAGCAAATGCTTGGCCACTGCAGTTGTTGTGTGGCTTGTTGGTTTTTGGAAATTGGCTGTTTTGTTCTCTGTTCTTTGAGTGGAAAATGTATGTAATTTTTTTTTATGATGGTATTTGAATTCTTTATTATTGTTGTATTGTTAGATTTTTCCTTCCAGTGTAGCACTAATGGAAAGAAAAATAAATAGCTTTTTAGCAATCAACATTTGCTCTCTCCAACTAAACTATAATCTTCCATTTGCATACTGGCATATGGCATTTGAGGGAGAATTTCCAAGACACAAAAGGAAACCATAAATCTCTTAATGTTTTCTTTGTCAGAGAAAAGGCAACAAATACGAGATGCTTAAAAAGAAAAGAATGATAACATATTCTAGAGACCAATAGGTTTTGTTCTCTTGCTTAGAGATACAAGCAAGATGCACCCAGTGAATTTAAGAAGGCAAATTGAATTTTGATGAAGGAAGTGCTTTTACATGAGCCATAATTAACCACAGGAACTGACTGATTTGAAAATTTGTGATTGAAAAATAACTTTGAGGTTTATAGCTAAAGTAAAAATAGCTGCTTTTTGGGGTGGTGCTTTTTTGCCTCAAGGGTCACATTGACCAAGTCTTGCATTGTGCTTCAGAGTGTAAGCCAGCTACCTGCCTGTATGTTAGATGTTCATGGTGCTGGCCATGGACAAGATAATGGGCAAGATTATCTGTGGATCTAATACAATACAGTCATTCCTGCCCTTGGCAGAACATTTTTCTTAGAACTGGGTAGTCTTTTAAGTATTTCTTGGGAATAACTGTTATGTCTCACATTACTGCTTGCCCTTCCTCAGTATTGATATTCTCTTGTGTTATTTTACTCAGGTAAGCAATTTTTTTCTGATTAGAGAAAACATCATTATTCTGTTACACTGAAAAACATTTTAATTGAAAACATTGTCTAAAAAGGTGTTTTTGTGTGTGGGTTTGAGTGCAAACACCAATGACAATCAGTAACCAGTTCTTGGCAGTGCCTGTGCAGTTTCTGGCCTGTCAATACCAACTCTTTACATACAGCATTTTTCTTTACCATTGTTTTGCAAACAAATTCTTCCCTTTCTGTGTCACTTGCAATCTACAATTGACTGATAAGATAATACAGTGACAGAAACCCACTTAACTTGTCCAGTGTTCCTTACCTTGTTGAATTAGTGGTTTTGCAGGTAATTCCACATACAGATGAGGCCAGATTTTAAGTGTCATAAATTGTCTCCTGTGGCTATCTGAATCTGACTAATCTAATTAAAGGCAAAACCTTTCTAGATAAAATGTTTAAGTCAGTTTTTTCCTTAAGGAAATGCAGAGTAAGCTATGCTGTCTTCAAGATGCAACAGTGAAAATCCTTCTAGGACCCTGTGCCACATAGTATAGAGTTCTGATAGCTAAATGTATGTGATTATCTTTCTAAATTACTGCTGAGTTCCACTGCCTCAATTCTACTGCAAGAAGTAATTTGGCTGTGTTTCTCATAGATTCTCACAGTGTACAGTTTTCATGGTGAGTGCTGTTGAAATAAATACAAAATGGTACAGGAAAGGTTGGGTTTCTAGGATTAATTGTCCTAGGTTTGGTTTTATTTCTTGTTAAAGCATGTATAGCAGTGGTAAGTTGTTTTATAATTTTTGTAGTTATGTGTCGGCCATGGTACCTGTGAAGTCTCCAAAGGAATATTATGTACAGCAAGAGGTAATTGTACTGTTCTGTGAAACTGTGGAGAGGTAAGTTAAGGGCTGGATCTTAATTTCTGTGTTCACTTTCAGTCTGAGCTTTTATAGAAATACTTTTACTGTAGTCTTGAAGAATAATGATGAAACACCAGGTATTTTGCCTTGCTAGTGAGTGTCCAAGTACAAAGTTAAAAGGCATGCTTGCTAGGCACAAACCTATGCTTTTTTGTTTTCCAGAATAAAAAAAAATACAAATCAACAAAAGACAAGAGTTAATAATCCAATAACAACAGTATTGTTGGTATGTGTAGTTACAGATGTGTACATGAAGACTAAGCATTTAAATAAGCTGAATCTGTTTAAGTCATCAAGACTTAATGATATTTCATGCAGGAATACATGGGGAGATGATTCAAACAATCTGTGAATCTCTAGTGATTACCTTAACTTGTAAAAGCTCTTTAAAATCTCAGAGGACTGAACCTTGACTCTATACGTGTGAAGAGATGATGATGAAAGAAATCAAATAATCCAGCAATTCATAAGTTATTTTGGAAGTATAAGGTGCAAAGAAAGGTGTGAATTTGTTGTATTTGTAATGTACCGTGTTGGACAGCTTTTTTTTCTTCCCCCTTGTGACAGATTAAGTTGTCTGCAGGTGGGCAGTAGAGGGGAACAGCAGGTGAAATACTCAGCTTAAGTGGGATTTTGAGCAGTGAAGCACTGCTCTTAAAAGCAGTGTGTGGAAATTCTGTGTGGAATTATTAGACACCAGTTGACTGTAAAACACCTTTAGAATAAGTGTTGGGTTTGCTCTCATGTTAGGAGAATTTATGAAGTAGGACCCTGGCTCTGGTGTGGTCAATCTTCTGTTAAGGAATGAAGGAGTGCAGAGGGCACTGCCACAGTCTGTAGATGACACCAAGGTCAGGGGTGTTTCAGGCATTTTGGAAACAAGGATTGCAACTCAAAAAAGTTCAGAACAAGTAGGAGGAATTACCTTCATCAGTCAGAGAGCTGCTACATACACACAGACTCAGCTACTCCATACACGTGTCCAGTGGAGGCCACAAAGATGATGAGGGGTCTGGAGCACCAATATGAACAAGAGAAGAAATTTGAGGATGTTATGAAAAGGATGAGGAAATCTGGAAATTGTGAAGAAATCTGGAAAACACAGCCAAGAAAAAAGTCCAAACAAATTGGGTTTTAGTCTAAAAAGGGCTTAAGACATTTGAAAAGTTGTTAGAGGGCAATGAAGTCTCCCCCAGATATTAAATCCTTAAACTTCAGTAGAAGTTACTGTGTAGAACTGGGTTGTTCTTGCATTGGGTTTTTTTGTTGCTTAAGGGAGGATTGACCTTGATAATTAGAGCAATTTGTATTTGAAAATGAAGCCAAACACTTTCCCCTGTTACTTTAAAGTATTTCTTTTAGTAGATAAACTGTCAGCACCAGTGGTTCAGTACCATGCCAAAGCTTGGCATGAAATAGTAAACAGGGAAGATTTAATAAAACAGAATTTGGGTTTGGATGACTATAAAAGCTTTAAGAGTTTAAACGAGTTTTTTCTTACATTTTTTTCTTATACTGTTTTTTGCTTTAGAGCAGAGACTAAAACAGTCAGTCGTGTACACAGTGATTTAAATTGTACAAAAACAGTGCATGAATTAAATGGCACCGGTTTGGTGTGGCTTAGAACAATTTTTTTAGCTTTTTTTCCCCAGTGAAATGTGTTCTTCAGGAGTTTGTTGTCTTACTAAATAGTTTTGTTTTTCTGCTTAGAGCCTTAAGGCTTGGATACCTCACTCAAGATATGATAGATGACTATGAGCCAGCTTTAATGTTTACAATTCCAAGATTAGCCATTGTGTGGTAAGTGATTCTTAACTGCTCTCTGCTCTGCCTAATTTGAAGGTTTGTTGAAGATTTGAAAAACTGTGTTTAGAATTTTGATGTGTTTTCACCTGAGTTTGCTTTTACTTTCTTTAAAAAAAAGTAAAGAAGAGCACTGTTTTGTTCTAAACCATTACCAGTTTCATGTAAAATATCAAGGTAAAAAAAAAAGGTGGTAGATCTCTAAATATAGAAGGCAAGAACAATTGATCAGACATCCCCCAGCAAAATGTAAAAATTAGGATCATCTGTCTTTGCAATGTCATGTTGTCAGAAATATTTTTTGAAAGCATATATTTTGTGGCATTAAAAAATAGTGTGACTTAGGGATACAAGTCTTGAAAACGAAAAATTTTCAATGAGATCTGTGTATTTTTCTCAATGACTCTAGGTTGAAAAAAATTACCATGGCAAACTGCATTGTAACTGTTGAGTAAGGCTTAATTCTCTTCAAAGAAAGTATTAATATGCATAACTTTTGTGTAAATTTATGCCCTGTATAGACCATTCAAGGCAACTAAATTATAACAGTATTTTTGCTTCATGCAGTTTTTGCAATATTGAATTAATCAGATGCATTTTTCCTGATGAGTCTCTATGATTTAGTAAGGCAGTAGCTTCTTTGGAGTAAAGCCAGCATATTTTTAATATTTTACCATTGTGAATGTTTTAAAGTTAGCTAATGTAAGTAGTATAATTGAGGGAAATAAAAAACCTCAAACCCTGAGTGTAATATGCTTCTCCTCAGGAAATCCCTGTGGCCTGTTGTTCCTGTTAAATAGAATATTGTCTGTAACTGTCATTCTAAAAATAATAACAGTAATAATCTGATTATTGAAAGACAACAGGAGTGTGAGAACTCTGAAACTGCTGGAAGACAATGAAGGAGAACACATCATTACTAACTGGAAAACCAGGGGCTCTGGAAAATAGATCATGTCTATCCCAAATTACAAAGAAGGATAGAGAGGAGAAGAGAAAAAGTTAACTGTTCCTAATTATCCAATGATTTGGAAATAATCACTGTCATGTGAAGTTCCACAGAGACACTACACCATCCAGATACAGTGTTTCTGGAAGAAGCACAAGCCTTTTATTTAGACTGTAAAAAGAAAAACGTTTAAATGCAAGACAGAGACAGTGCACAGTTGTCAGGCTGTGTCTCTGTGTCTTCATGAGGAGGATGGGTTTAAGAAATACTTTTCAGGGTAATTTTTGTCTAAGGCTTTCAGACTTCAGTTTATCATACATGTTATACAGTGCATGTTGCCTGTTATTCCAACAGATGTCAGTGAGCTTTGAACCTTGTAGAAAATATTAAGACACACTTTTTACCAGTTTTTAATTCATTCCATGCTACAGCTGTATTCAGACTTT
The DNA here is from genome assembly GCA_013398175.1 of Climacteris rufus. Taxonomy (NCBI): domain Eukaryota; kingdom Metazoa; phylum Chordata; class Aves; order Passeriformes; family Climacteridae; genus Climacteris; species Climacteris rufus. Next base: position 2,921,590 of record VZRZ01007938.1, read on the forward strand.
GATTCAGGGCTCTTTCAAATTTTATGGACATACAGAAGCTGTTTTATAATCTATTTATTTTTTCCTGTAGTGCTCCAGCCCAGTTACATATTTTTAAAATTTCTTCTGAGAACTAAGTTCTGTAGAAAGCAAATTGTACCTGAAAGCCAAAGGAACAGTAATTTGACATCAGGTAGAAGTTTGAGGAGAGCAGCCTTAAGCTTCCACCAAGCAAAGCAGTAGCATTTGCTTATGCAGAACGTAAGACATGAGTCAGCAGTAACTGCTTCACTTTGTGGCAGCCTGCTTGTTGGAGCTTGGAAAGTGTAGGAAAAATATTGTTTCCTTGGCAACAAGATAATTTGTCTTAAGCCACCAAAAAAAAAAGGTGACTTGCAAAGAAAGCAACTTTTCTCTTCATCTCCTCTTCCCCTGCTCCTGCTCTCCGAACCCTAATTCCCTGGTCATTTTTTAAATTTTTCAGAGGAATTCATACAGCTTGTGACACCAGCTCTGCTGCTGTGTCTCAGAGAGCCTTTGGTGGTCACAGGGGTGATTGCTGGGGAACAGCTGGTGAGCCAAGGACTCTGACAGCCTTGGTAGTCAGCCAAGGGGCCCTGTTACTCTGCATGGCTTGGATGCTGGACAGCTCTCTGAAGCAGCTTACACACTGAGTTGAAGACAAGGAACACACCTTTGAAATAGCTTGGGTAACAGAGCACTGTGGGCAGGAAGGGGAAAATGGCCTGGGAAGAAGAAAAGCAATGTAATGTGGAGTGTGAGAACATGTTGCCTTTGGGAAACAAACATTGTTTTTGCAGTGGGCAGAGAGTTATACAGTTTTAAGCAGAGTGGAGCCTGGTGTGGGCCAAGCCCACTCTCAGACAGTGTGGTGTGGTACAGTAGATAGGAAGGTGGATTTTGTTTAATCCCTGACACACAACTAGGTTTGGGCAGCAGTGATTTGGTCAGGAGGAGCTATTGAGATACCTCCAGTGAAGTACATGGAGGCTCTCAGGATTGTGAACTCGCCTCTTTCCAGGAAAATTTGTACAAGTGCTGAGTTGATTTAGAAGTGTGATTTTATCAAAATCTGTTATCTTTTTTTTTACCATATGTCAATACCAGGTTATATTATCTTAGAGGTAGAAAACTAGGAGCTCAGGAGTCAGCTACCTTACCTAGAAATTATTTAGACTGGAAAGAAAAAGCTATCTGCAGTATCCCGAGTCAGTGGACTTTCCCCAAGGTACTTGATAGTAGGTTTCTTTTGTGGGTTGGTTTTTTTTTTTAATCAGTCAGCTGCAGCCATGACATAAATGTTGTGTTCTTCCCCTTATGCTTCCATTGCTTTTTCTCCCATGTTTAAGAAGATGGGAACAGAGTGGAGGGGATCTTTTTCCTGCTATTTTAAATAGCATCTAATTCTGACTGTGGGTGAATCAGACAAAAATAAGATAACAAGATGTAGTTAAATGTGGTTCTAATGTTTATGTACAGTTGGTTTTCTGAGTTTTCAGTGGTTGCTCTGTGTAATAAAATTTTCATTTTTGTGTGTGTTCATGCATGTGTTTGAATTACAGTGGCCTTGTTGTCTACTCTGAGGGACCATTAAACTTGGACCATAAACCAGAAGATATGTCTGAACTCTTCAGGCCTTTCCACACTTTGCTAAGAAAAATAAGGCAAGTAATAAAAGATAGTTGTAACTGCTTCTCTTGTGAAGTGAAAATCAGAGCCTTGAAAACTCATAAATGCTTAGAAAAGTGTTTCTGTTTGCTATGTTAACCATAAACTGCATTTTCCTCTCATCAGCCTGATATACCCATGAAATAACTAAATGTAGTTTTTCATTTCATGGTAGTTTTCTGAACTCTTAATGTCTGTGATGGTTTCTTTTTTTTCTGATTATCTTTTTATAGCATTTCAGATTTTCCTTGTGGTCAGATGATGCCTGAAATACTGAACTTACAATTTATTTTTGGGAGATTCTGTTTCTAATTAGCATCAATGTTTCTGATTAACTAGGCTTATTACATATCCTCATTATGTTATGATGCAATACTCAGCTAATTCTTAATCTAATAGAAATGTCTTGCAGTTTTTCCTATTGCAGAGCTGTTTTTACAGGATGGATTGCTCTATATTTCTTTCCATGCTTCAGTCTTGGTTATCATTGGAGATGTGGGCTTTTGCTTAGGTATAAAGAACATTAAAATATTTATTTCGTAGCTTAGGTCTTTAGAAGACTGATCTGTTACTTTGGAGAAATTAAGCTGTGTCTTTAAAGGCTCTTTATATTCACCCGTCAGGTGTTTTATCTGGATGTTTAAAAGTTTTCTTAATCCACAAGCCCTATAATTTTCTTAGAATTTAAATTTATGTACTAACTGCAACTTTTATTCCTAGAAATCTCTAGAGATAATTTGACAGGTTTTTTCTTTCCCCTGTGTCCAATTTTCGCCTGTTTATCGCCTTCCCTGGATGTCATGATGACAGCTTGATGTAAGAATAGTTTACACATAGTTTATCCAGATTGATCTCCTCTCATCTGTTAGAGGTGAGGCATCTCCTGAGGGAGAATGTAAGCTCTGTCAGGGATGGTGCAGAGGGGAGTTGTTTCTGAAGACAGCCTTTATAAATATCTAGACCACATCCTCTCGTGTGCCTTGAAGATTTCCTATAATTTTGGTCCAGAAGTCTTATTTTTAGGTACATTAGTGATATTCATATTGAAATCTGAGAATTACAATTGACAAATCAACGTTTGACTTGTTGGGTTTTTTTGAGTGAATATGGGTTTATAAAACACTGAGTTAAGAACAACAACATGGTATGAGGAGCAAAAGTGAAGTTAGAAGGGGAAAAAGTTTTATTGTTATTGAAGCTTAAAAGGTCCTTGAAGTTTACATTAAAATGCCTTATTCCCAATATATGGCTATTGCAGATATTTTCACCAGCATTCCACTGGGTGTCTAAAGTCAAAAGGATATTTAAAAGCTAATACAGTTTTCATAATCTATTTTCTGCTTAATCCTTATATTTCACAACATGGAAAATGAAAATCAATGAAGTCAGTGTATTGCTCAGTCCATTTAATTTTCAGTTACTTTGAACTTAGTTCTGGGGTTGAAAACAGATGAGTAAAATACTTGTTTGTTCAATAACTGCAGTCTTCAATGCAAACTTTGAAGAGACTTTCAGATTGAGTTTTGGAAAAAGTTCTAATATACTTTAAGACTTATATTTGTTCTGTGAAGGGAACATTAAGAAATGTGATTTCATTTGTTTAGGAGACACAGTTTGCAAAATGTTCTTAGTGAGATAACATCTGTCAGAGGAAAAATTCAAGAAAGAAGTAATATGAAATTCCATGTCTGGCAGCCTCTGAATTGAAGGAACTCAAATACTGGCAAGAACTGAGCTCAAAAAGATCCTTTAGTAATATTATTGAAGGAAAAATACATTGAGTGAAAATAATAATGAGATACAAATAAGTGTGCTGTTCATTCAGGGTAATTGAATTACTTTTTAAAGTACCTCAGATGTGTAGATTTTTTTTTTTGTTATCACAGATTTTTTAACTCATCAGGCTGCAGTCCCTACTCTGAGAATGTTCATAGAAACCTACAGAGCAAGATAGAATGAGATACTTGATATCCATATTTCTACTCCCCAGCAAGGAGGAGTGTTTCTTCGTGGAGTCTTTCTCCAGTCTTCATCACCAATAGTTAAGGCATGAAAATAGATTCAGTAGTCTTCTGTCAAAATAGCTGCATTTTGTGTTGCAGTTGTGTGCCTGTTGTAAGAAGACAGAACATTATCTTATTGCAGAATATGATCACAATCCAGTGAATTTCTCTGTAAAGTTCTTTAACTTTTTAGCCAACTAAATATTTTAACTCATGGAATAACATCAAATAAACAGCTGATTATTTTGTAGGATTACAGGTAATTAATTCTTAAACTGTATTATTCTAAAATATCCATAAGGCAAAGATAAGTACTGTATTTAATTGTGTGGATCCACATAATTAAATCAGAACTAGCAGAGAAGATAAATATCTATTAAGTAGGAAAAATTGTGGTGTCCTGTTGGTGGGTGACAACTTTGAAAACAATAGAGATTGTTGAGACTCTGAGAAAAAGCAGTAAGGATTCTTGCTTAGTTTTTGATAAGGTTGAGCAGCAAATTATGGCTTTGAATGTTTTAATTAATATCTAAGCCAGGTGCTTGTGTTGACTTTTATTTTCTATGTAAAACATTAGGATTGGTATTTCATGCATCTACCAATGCATAATTATAGAGTAGTGTTCTCTGTGCCTTTGAAAGTAAGGCATTTCAACCATTTCTGCCAAACTCCTGCAATCTGCTTAGGAAGTTACAAAGCATCTCATCTGGTGTATGCATAGGTGTGTAACTTAGATGCCTGTGACACTGAACATTCTTGTGATGAAATACTACCTGTACTGTATATACTTTTAAGGCTGCTGTACACACATTTTCAGAAGTCAGCAAACTTGGAATTTTGCACTTAATTCTGCCTCATTTCAGAGCTCTTTGTTTTCCTGGTGCTTGTTTCTGGACCTACAAGTGATTCAGGGTGCCTATGGATTTTGGTGGTGCAGAGTCAAGCAGATTGCAGATCAAGTGGTGCAGACTCAGAGGTTCACACCATTTTTAGTACCCTCAAACCTTTCTGTGTCATTGACCAGAAATCAAATGCAGTGTACAAGCTGCCTGTATGTTAAAGAACTGGGTGGGGGCAGCACGACATTCATGTGCTTTTAAAGGGCGCACAGTGATTGGGGGAAAAGGTGTCTGTGTTCAGAACCTTCAGTTGATTTAAAACTTTGGCAGTAAAGGAGTATCAGTGCTATTTGTTGCATGTCAGTGTTGGTTTCTCAGCATGGCTGTGTCAGACAGATCTGTGGACTTTGTGCTGAGCCCAGCGCTGCGGGAGCAGGAGGATGCGCGTGGCCTCCCCGTTCCTGCGTCGGCCTCCTGCAGTGGCTGCTCCCTGCAGTCAGCTGGGTAAGCTCTCCTCAGAGCATGAACTGAGGCACAGGCTGGCAATAACAGCAAAGCTGTTCTCTGACAACAAGACAGTTTCAAATTCTAGTCAGAATAGGAGCAAAGTTAATGGAGGAGGCTTGAGGAATGAGCAGGATTAGGGAGTTTGTGGGCCTGTCCTCTGTTCAGCTGAATTTGTCTTGAAATGAACATCTGGCCTCACATCTTTGAAGAACTCATTTCTGTACCCTGGATATTGGCAGTAGAGTAAAATATGTTTGTCGGTTTTGCAACAGGAAGAGCAAATTTCTATTATGGCTTCTAACAAGCAGAGCACATCTTAAGAATTTGCTTTGTTTTTCTGCCAGTAGCTGTAACCACTGAAAGAAAAATGTTCCTCATATTTTGAAAGCTAGATTGCCTTTCTGTGATACAATGCCAAAAAGAGTAAAAGCAGGTGAAACCTCAACATGCACTGTTTAAAATTCAGTATTTTCTAAAGCCTCTCTGCGAAAAAAGCACGCTGCTGCTGTCAGGGTGGGTTGCAGAAGCTGACTTTACCTGTGGCGTCTGAATAATGAAAGCAGAGGGAGAAATGACTTTTTTCTGTGTGAGTACAATGAGTTAAAGGTGCTTCAGCAGAAAGGAAATGAACTGTTGAAGGACCTACAGTTTAATTAAACCTTATAGTTTACTAATGATGCCTGATGTTTAGTTTTTCCACAGAGAGATTTCACATTTCTTTCCTTATATTGGTTGACATTCATTTTCAGTATCTTCATAGCCATTTTAAAACATGGCATGTTGGCAATGAATGCTGTATAATGTAGTATAGAGTGTTTCTAAAAGATAACTGTTGATCAAACATTTGTCACCTTTAAAAGTGGCTGGTGAACCTAGGGCATTTTTAACCAGAGAAGTGCACATAATTGCCTGAACCTCTTTTAGAACAAGCTGTATTTGTTAATAGCAAAATTTCCAATGTTTGAATTGGGAAAATGAGCTTATTCCCTTTGAATTTAAATCACCATTATTTCTCTACTGAAATTATAGGGCTGGTAGACTACCACATGTAATCCAACTGGTTATGTTACCCTTGCAAGGAAGTGTGGATCTGACTCACCTAAAAAGACGTGAGGACTGTCAGCTAATTTCATTGGTTATTATAATTATCGTCTTTTAAATTAGACTTTATTTACTTTCCTCAAAACTGCACACAATTGCTCTTAAATTTTGAGGTGTTGTTATTGGCAGAAATAGAGTTCCTTACTCAAGTCAGTGGAGCTGGCCAGTATAAAGTACATATGTGTTTCTAGCACTTACTGTAAAGTGGATGTGTGAAACCTGTTTTGGACAGGTCTGAGCAGCCAGGCTCTCTGAGCCTTTGGAAAGGAAGCAGAGTAGCTCTGGGCACTCAGACATCTGGGAATCCTGGGTGCTGCCATGTGGTGTTCTGGAGACTGAATAAAACCCCAGACTCTGAAAGTCTGAAGATTCAACCTTGGGTTTTTGCTGGGTCCATTTCATCATTCCCAGTTATGCTGATGAGCTTGCATGGAAAGCAAATTCCTCTGAATGTTGCTGGTATAGTGTATGTTTGTAGAAGCTGCTCATTGTTTTCTTGTTTTGAGAAGTGTGTGTGACTGTGGTGTGTGTGGAGAGGCATAAATGATGTTTAAGCAGTTGTCTGTTGGTCAGTTCCTGGCACACACACTTTCATCTGTGCAGGGAAAGTTCACTGTGGATTGCTGAACACAAGGATGCCCCACCTTGGTTCAGAAATCCCTGGCTGCTGGCAGGCACTAGGATGCCCTCACAGGGATCACTGTGTGTCTGTTCTGTGCTTATGCTTTTCCTTAGAATTCATGAGCAGAGCCAGGCTTCTCTACCTGATGGATCCTGGCCTGATCCAGAAGTATCTTGTATCTTGAATATCTTGGTTAACGTGAGGGACAAGCTTAAACCCTTCACTGTTACATTTATGTGCTTACTCTTGGCTTTTTGCATTGTTTTTTTAATGGAAACCTCAACTGTTTTTAAAAATCTCACATTACTTTGTTTATGCTGATGAAATTCTACTTCACAGTGTTTCTGTAAAAACTAACAAGGTGAAAATTCATAATACAAAGCCTCATGGCAGCAGTCATGTTATTCTATGTTTTGATTCATTTTATTGGTATAGTTAGTTCAAAATAAATGGTGATAATACTGCTGTTTTTACACTGACCTTAAAACTTAATCCATTCTCTGTTAGTTTGTTTTTAAAGTGATGTTCAAGTGCTTAATCTTTTATAGACACTGATTGCTGTTTAAATACAAGATCTGAGTAATAATAAGGTTGTACCATTACATATTGTATAGGCAAAAGAAAGGAATGTATAGATATTTAAAATGTTTTAATGTGCCAGGTAGCAATACTGGTTTATAGCTTAAATCTATTAGTAGGTCTATCCAAGATTGCCCATTTTCCTTTCTTACTCATTAATGACTGAGAAAATTGTCAAACTCTAGATTTGAAGATGCAAATGGAATGATTCTATGAAATACTGACTTCTCTATTAGAGACTGTGAAAAGGGGAGGATACAGTGGTGCAATTGTTCTTACAGGGTACTTCTTCTGGATCTTAGCATTCTTTTCAGGGTCATATTACTCATATGAAGCAAGATTTTAAAAAAACAATGTTAATTGTGTGGAAAGTACATAGCCATAAATTTATTCTGGTTTAAGCATGCTTATCTAAATGGTTAGCTTTTTTTGAACTGTAGGTAGCTGGTATACAAGTCAGATACTAGTCATGTATTTTTGAGCTGTTTAAAAACTGAGAGTACTTGGAAAAATATTTGATCTTTGAGTTAGCAAGTTAAGAATGTAAACCACTGACTGGAAATCAAGATTTGAGATGTGTTGAATGTTTCTTTAGGGGTTTTTTTGGGGCCTCTTCTTTAGACTGAAGTTACTCCTTTAAGGGAATTATTTTAATTTGTGGTTGTTGTTATTATTATTATTTTGATGCTGGCTCTATGTCACCTGGTAACAAATGATTCCTAAACACATGAGGAATAACGAACTCTTAATGTCTGTGGAGCAGGTCTTGCTTTTCCCATCCGTTCATTTATGCTAAAATACACTTACTGGTCTTTGAAAATGATGGCAGCAGTTCTTGATAGAGGATATTTTTATATGTGGCTTCTAATTAAGAAGGATATTGTAAATCAAATTCAGACCCAACATTGAAGGGCTGCTATGTCTGTGGATTTGTTTTAAAGTTATAAAGCACTTAATAACACTTTGTTTTCAGGTGCTCATAGTCCTAAACTGCAGTACTGAGGACACTTGGTAACACTGGAGATGCTGCATGTCTATAGAAAACACAGTTTACTAAATTGCTCAGTGTTTGCTTCTAGGCCTGCCTTATTCTTAACCTCATGCAGAAGCTTTACTCCTTAATGAGAGTGTTGTGGTTTAACCCCAGCTGACAGTTCAGCCCCACGCAGCCACTCACTCAGCCCTCCAGTGGCTTCAGGGAGAGAATCAGAAGAGTAAAAGTGAGAAAAGGCATGGCTTGAGATAAAGACAGTCTAATGGGTAAAGCAAAAGCCACACACACAAACAAATCAGAACAAGGAATTAATTCACCACTTCCCAAGGGCAGGTGTTCAGCCATCCCTGGGGCAGCTGGGCTCCACCACACACAGTGGTGACTCGGGAAGACAAAGGCCACCACTCCAAACAACCCCCTGTTCCTCCTCCTTCCCCCTGCTTTATATCCTGAGCATGATGCCATATATATGGTATGGTATGGAATATCTCTTGGGTCATTTGGGGTCAGCTGTTCTGGCCATGTCCCCTCCCAACTCCTCTTGCACCCCCAGCCTCCTCGCTGGTGGGGTGGGGTGAGGAGCAGAAAAGGCCTTGACTCTGTGCAAGTCCTGCTCAGCAATAACAAAAACAGCTCTGGGTTGTCAACACTGTTTCCAGCACAAATCCAAAGCACTGCCCCATAGTACCACTGTGAAGAAAATTAAGTCTATGCCAGTCAAAACCAGACCACTGAGTTCAGTGTTAGAGGCAGGAGAGGGCCAACTTCCAATCCCCCTTTCAGTGATCAGGCTTCCAGATATCAGTGTTGCATAAGCAATATTGCTATTTTTATTGAATTCTTTTATCTGACAATATAATGCTGTGAAACTTCTGCAGTACTCTTCTGCAGAATAATTTTCTGAATCAACTTGAAGGATGGAAAATTGGTTTGCTAATCAAAGTCAAATTTGTGAATTAAAAAATTAAAATGACAAAATAAATCTAATTGTGGGTGACATTTTCACTGTAAATGATGGGGAGGGAAAAGTTCCATTTTTATGTGTGTTTTGGTTTATTTTGGGGCTTCACTGCAAGCATGTATATAATTTTATACCCTTTCTTTGCATGAGTAATCTCAAATTCAGGCATCAGCAGTCACATGCTTTGAATATGAATGCCAAATGCACCTGGAGTTACACAGTCAAAAGTACTCTGTGCCTTCAAGTTCTGGATTTTGCACTAACAGTAAAAGCTTTTTAAAAATGTGTACCATCAATGCCTCCTGATTATAAATGACAAGTGATGTGTGTATTTCTTCATTTTCAGGGATCTCCTTCAGACACTGACCGAGGATGAACTGCACACACTGGAACGTAACCTCTGCATCTCTCAAGATGTAGATTTTCCTGTCAGAGCAGATCCTGAAGTACCCTCTGTCATTACACCAGGCATCACTGCAACTTTGCCTCCTAAGGAACTTTCAGCAAAAGCTGAGAACACAGAGGCTGAGCTGGCTTGTTCCATGCAGTATGATGAACAGGAGCTGGAGCAGCTGAACAGGATGGTACACAGAGTTGGAGATGAAATGTCTTCTCTGCTTTCCCCTCCAAGCATCTGTCAGTCTCCAGCTCACAGACCTAGCCTAAGAAATAGTTCTAGCACAGAAGCTTCACCAACGAGACACCATCTTGACAACTTAACTGATGAAGAGGACCGAGTGTTTTTTATGGATGACCTAGATGGAGCAGGAGAAGCTCTGGCTGGGTTGGATTCAGTAAGTGATACTTTTGCTTGGGTGAATAACCCTTGCCACGATTCCAAACAGAACCTGCAATATAGAGATGCTTTGCTTTATGAGAATGGCCATCAGACAGAGGAAACTTTGCTTTTAAAAGATGCTGAAAGTGACTTAAGCAATAATAACAATGTTGAAGATGGAAAACAGATGTCTGGCATCTCAGTTCCAAATTCCTGCAGCTGTCTAGAGGGTGCAGACTCTCAGTTATACCTCAATGGCTGGGATGCGTACGCTGATGACGCAGAAACAGCAGAAGTGATAGCTCACAGGACAGGGGGAATGAAAATATCTGCTACTGTAATATTCAACCCTAAATCTCCGTCTAGCTCGGAATCCCCAGTAACAACTCCAGAAGGAGCTATTAGTTGTGTTCCTGGATCTGCTAATCCATTAGCAAATGAGGAGGAGGATGAATCCCATAAACTCAGTATAGCTGCCACAAACTGTCTCATTAATTCCTGTGTGTGTTGTGGCAGCTGTGAAGACAGCAGGGAGGACGGTGTTGAAGGTTTAAAGACTAAACATTCTGCAGGAGGTGTTGTAAATGCTTCATACACATTAGTAAAGTCTAAGGAAATGGACCATGTAGATAACTTGGACAATTCAGTCCCTGAGCAGGAAACACTACAACCTGAAACTTCTGCTTTGTTAGCAGAAAGAGACTTTGGCAGTGAAGAGCAAAAACTGCCAATCTCCTCTAAGTGCCTGGCACATTCCTCAGGTTCACAGGTAGGAGCAGAAAGTGACTCCCAAGGAGAAGCAGAAAGCATCTCAAGTCAGCAGAAGAAGTGGGAGAAGAGAAAACAACTATGTGATAAAAAAATGGACTACAATGAAGATAGTAGTAGTGAAAGGACAGCAAAGGAAGATGTAAAGTCAAGATCTAGCTCAAGGTAAGAGCAGCTTGGTGTCTTGGTAGTAATTTGCATGTACAGCAATTCCTGTATCCTTGTACTGCAGTGATTGGTGTATCATTGATGCTGATTTTAAGGACAATGTTGTGTTGCAGGATTAAGGGATATATCCATATATATTCTGTAATGCAGATAGCTTTTTACTGGGCATCAGCTTTTCTGCAGAAGATTTGGAGATCATCTGAATTTTAATCATGTAATGTCTCCATATCATTGAAATCAATGTTACATTACCTGCTTAATGTATCCAAGAGGGCATTGCTGCTAAATGGTACCTGGGTCATTACTTCCATTGTACTTTGCTGTTTTACAGGAAAAGTGTGTCTGGCAAATACTAAAAAGTTAACTTCTGCATCAGTGCATGGGATTAAATTGTGATCTAAGTGCATTTTACCTTAGCTTCATTTGAGAGAATGAGGTTGATCTGATCATGTTGCTTGTGGGCAGAAGTGTATTTGTGAATGTCTTTGTGCTGAAGGAGCCTAACAAAGTGCAGAAGTGGCTTTTAAACCTATTGGACCATTTCAGCCAAAGTTGATAGAAGAAGAGAGGCTGTGGATTAAGGTTCTGCATATTTAATGACAATAAGGAACTTGGTGAGAAGGGAGGTAACATGATAATACTTGTATTAAAGAAAATGTCATGCTTCAGCTCAGCTTTGATTGGACATTAGTGATCTTACACACATCAGTAGAAAACCTGACTTCATTTTGGTTTACTGTTTAGAGGATAACCTGCTTTATACTGAGTAATGTCCTCAGTTTCCCTGAAGCAGTAATATCATGAAGCAGAGGGAAGAACTTAGAGATAAGTTATCTGTGTTTTCTGTATTTCTGCTTGCTTTTTTGTGTGTGTGAAATAGGATCTCTCATTTTGTAATGTTCATAGAGTTCAGGATAAGACAGTGGAGATAGCTTGAACCATGAAGCATAACCACAATATAAAGGCTACAGAAATAAGCATTTCTTAATAGCATAGCAATTGAATTATGAAATATTTTACTGGTAGTGGGAATAGAATCAAGAGTTCTTTGGTCTGGACCTAATTACAGGTAGAGTACAACTTAGCATGCACAAAACTCAGCTTTTGAGAAGGTAATTTTATCTTTCTCATTCTGACTATTTGCTATCTCAGACTTGCAAGTGTGATTGTATTCATGGCCTTACAACAAGGTTTCTGAATGGGCTTCATTTTAAGAAGTAATTCACAAATCCCTTTGACATCTCATGATTTTGCAACACTTCAAGTGGAATACTGCTTTAAAGTAATTACTGTGTTTAATTAGTTTCCTGATAAATTATATAAACACAGACAATTATGTCCACCAGTTTTTGCCTTGGGTAGGATATTAAATGCTATTTGGGAGAACAGGTCTGCAAAATATAAGAAAATTATTTATATCTATAAGCTACTATTTCAGCCTCCCATGTTTTGTGACTGTAGTAACTTCTCCACTGACTTGTCCAGCCTCTGTTGTTTAAAAACTTTTTCTGATTATTGTCCTTTTACAGAGAGTTCTGTAATTCTTTGTTCCTGTTTCCTTTTGTTTGCTCCTGATTCCTCTCTGGCCTCTCCTGACCGTTGTGATTTTGTAGACCTAAGTCCCATTGTGTCTATGTAGTTACTTTTTCAGATTAGAAAAGTCACAGCCTACTTGATCAGAAGTTGTCCACAGATTGTCCATACCTTTCATCATACCTTATCTCTAGCCCTAAACAGTTTTAAATTATACAATTTTCTCTTTGCAGTAAGTGAATCAGAACTGCACCTATTCAAGACATGAGCAAACTATAGATGGGCACAGGGACAGAATTGTTTTCTGTTGTTTTTCAGTGGTTCCCAGTATCTGACTTGGGATTCCTTACTAAGTGGTGTGCTGAGGTTCTTTCTGAAATTGTCTGCTAAAGCCCCAAGATGCTTCTTGTGATCTGAGGTTATCATTCTGTATCTGATGCTAAAATGTTTCTCCCTGTGTTTACCAGTTCAGTCTTGCCATTTTATTACGTGTTATTCAGACTTTAAGGTCCTGAGCAGTTCTTCAGTCTATTTTGGTTATTACCCTGAATAATTTTGCATTGGTAGTAACCTTTCAGAGCTCACTGCTCTCCCTGTTTTTGCAGATCATGCACAAAAACAAAACTCCCAGAGTGCTGAAGAACTTCAGCTGTGACATCTCATCTCACTCTTCTGAGAAGTGATTGTTTAACAGCTTCTCCCTGTTTATGGTTAAGAATTATTTATCCATTTTGGGCCCCTCCCTCTTATGCTGTGGCTTAGTTTCCTTAAATGCCTTTGGTGAGGTATTTTGACAGAACCTCTTTGGAAATCCAGAGGCTTGACAGATGAATCCTCATTCTTCGCAAGCTGCTTGACCCCTTCACAGAGTTCCGCAGAGGTTTCCTCTGCAGAAGTCAGACAGACCTTCATATTGTTATCTGCTTATTTTAGCTTTTGATTTATTGTGTTAAGTTGCTTGGTATGATCATCAGGCTCACAGAAATAGAGTTGTTAGAATCCCCATGGAGTCCTTTTTATTTTTAGGGATTGCCACCTTTAAACTCCAGGCACCAAGGAAGTTTTTAAAAGAGAGCTTAATAATTCATCTCTTTCATTCTTGAGTTCTCCTAAAACTCTTGGGTGAATGTTTTTGAATATTTTGTTAACAAGTTAGTGGGATTTGTCTGTTTTCACCATAACCTCTTACACTGTTATTTTGTTGATTATTTCTACTTAGCTGTATTCATTATTGAGACTAGAGTACATCTGTTATTAATTGGCAAGGATTCCACCTTTGCAGCAGTAGAGAAGTAGGGATGGAGGTATTTTGTTAAAGGAATGTTGCTGCTTTGTTTGGAAGCATTCTAATATCAACTCCTTTGGTATATTCTGTATATGCTGGGGGTCTACTGAGAACCAGATTAAAAGTCTATATATGTCTAGATTTTTTTTTCTTATGTATAGATTTGGTTCTTGCCTCTGAATCACTAGTCATGTTATCAGTAAAAGAGATAATTCAGTTACAAAACAGAATTTTGTGGACCTTTCCTTACTCATGCTGCCTGGGCAGTGACTAATCACTGCTTTTTGATGATATTTTTAAATTGGAAGATCACATTAGGCTTCTGTGACTGCTCCCTATTACATGCTTGTGAGTGCCAACTTAACCATAGGGGAAATGTTGGAGACAGTAGATTATTTTCAGAATGATGGACCCATTAGCTAGAACAATAAGCAATCTCATACACATGGAATAGCTGCAGGATAGGCTCATTCATCAAACTGATAAATGTATTTACTTTCTAGTTACTGTAAGTCACCAAGTAGAAGAAAATTTTCTTTCCCTTTTCTGAATCCAGCAGCTCTCAAATGTGTTTGTTGTGACACAGACTGTTTGTTTTAGTTATACTACACAGTGTGACATTATAGGTATAATCTCTGTAATCCAGACAGGTTTACCATCATAATCTGAAAACAGCTGGTATTTCAGGCTTCTCTGTTTAGCCTCAAAATTCAGTGGAGTTCAAAACACAGATTAAATACTCTTCTACTAAAGATTTCATGGAATCATAGAATAGTTTGTGTTGGAAGGGACCTGCAAGATCATCTTGCTCCTGACCCTCTGCCCTGGGCAGGGACACCTTCCACTATCCCAGGTTGCTCAGAGCTCCATCCGACCTGGCCTTGAACACTTGCAGGGATGGGGCATCCACACCTTCTCTGGGCAACCTGTGCCAGGGTCTCACCACCCTCACAGTAAAGAATTTCTTCCCAAAATCTGATCAAAACCTACCCTCCTTCAGTTTGAAGCCATCCCTCCTTGTCCTGTCACTACATGCCCTTGTGAAAAGTGCCCCTCTCCTTCTTGTAGGCTCCCTTCAGGTACTGGAAGGCCACAGTTAAGTCACCCCAAAGCCTTCTCTTGTCTAGGCTGAGCAATCCCAATTCTCCATCTCTCATAGGAGAGATCCTCCATCCTCTTATCATCTTGGTGGCCTCCTCTGGACTTACATCAGCAGATGGGTGTCCTTCCTGTGCTGGGAGCCCAGAGCTGGATGCAGTGCTCCAGGTGAGTCTCACCAGAGCAGAGCAGAGCAGAGGGGCAGAATCCCCTCCCTCACCTGCTGCCCTCATGGTGCTCTGGATGCAGCCCAGGACAGGCTGGTGTCTGGGCTGGGAGTGCACATTGCTGGCTCATGTCCAGCCTCTTGCCCAGCAGCACCCCCAGGGCTGCTCTGGATCTCTTCACCCCCTGCCTGTGTTGGCACTGGGGGCTGCCCTGACCCAGGTGCAGCACCTTGCACTTGGTCCTGTTAAACCTCATGAGATGCCCATGAGCCACTTCTTGAGCTTGTCCAGGTCCCTGTGGAGGGTGTCCTGTCCTTCAGGTGTGTCAGCTGCAGCACCCAGCTTGGTGTCACTGCACATGTGCTGAGGGTGCACTGGATCCCTTCATCTGTCATTAAAGAAGATACGAAACAAGGCTGGTCCCAATACAGACCCCTGAGGGACACCCCTTGTCACTGATGGCCATCAGGACTTTGAGCCACTACCCTCTGGATTTGGCCATCCAACCAATTTCTTATGCATCCAACAGTCCATGCATTGAATCTCTGCAGTTTAGAGAGAAGGCTGTTGTGGGGACTGTGTCAAAGGCTTTAGAGAAGTCCAGCTAAATGATGTCCATAGCCCTTCTCTTGTTCACTGATGGAGTCACTCCATTACAATACTGACAGGTCTTTACTACTCTGTTTCTTTAAGTCATAGCTGATGTTATGTCTTTCTCTGTTATTTGCTTGTAAGTACTTCGAAGATGTAAAACACCAATAGTATGAGTCTTGGGCAGCAGCATTAATGAGATGCAAATAGAAGAAAGGCACTAGCAAAGATGTAGTATCTCATCTGCTGAAGGGACAATGTGATAAATGAAGGCTGTCATGTAGCAAAACAAACTGTTAAAGGGGGAAGTTGTGTAAGAATACAACAAGATGATAAAACTGTGACAAAGCACCATTTGGTGCTTAGGGGTAAAAAAGGACATAAGTCAACACTAAAACCAAGCTTTAAATCTGGATCTAGT
Source organism: Climacteris rufus (assembly GCA_013398175.1). Taxonomy (NCBI): domain Eukaryota; kingdom Metazoa; phylum Chordata; class Aves; order Passeriformes; family Climacteridae; genus Climacteris; species Climacteris rufus. The sequence continues at coordinate 2,937,673 of VZRZ01007938.1, forward strand.
ATTCCTTGTTTTGCAACTGAAAGCAAATGATACAATTTTTTTTAAAGTGTTCATTTAAAAATAAGATTCTATTTGGTCTTTCACAGAAGAAAGAAAATTATGAAGAGGGAAGATTTTTTTTTTGGTGTTTTGTAAATATTTTTCTTTCTGTTCTTTCCAGAGTTGAGGAGTCCATGTAAACCTTCTAGTGTTTTATGAAGTCTGGCAACTTGCTTTATACTGTCATACAACGCTGGTGTTTTCATGTTTTAGCCTTAAATACCTGGTTCTGTTATATGTGTGTTTATCTACAAATTGGCCTCAAAACAGTTCTCATATAAGAAAGTGTTAAGTGTAGTTTCTCTCCTTTCCACTGCAGGTCTATTGTGTCTGGCTTAAATTTTACCATTTTTTTTTCCATTTTCCTTGGTCTGTTTGAATGTATTGTTGCTGAAGCCTTTTGCAGTGCACCTGAGAATTGGCAGAAGGAGCTGAAATTGGTAGTGAGAATTTCTTACCTTCACACTTCCTGCAAGCTCTAGCTGTGCCCATCAGCTGTTGGATGCTGGTGCTGTTTGCATTTACTTGTGGGGGCTTAAAAAGTAGAGTATTTTGCCATATGCTTTTGTAGGGTAAGGAAGAGGAATGATGCATCCTTGGAAAACCATGTTTTGATCTGTATTGCAATTCTGGAATAAGAGGAATAATTTATTATTCTCTAGCTTGGTATTCAAGTTGTCTCATTTCTTAGTTTTGCAATTCTATCATCCTAAATTGTATATATTGTACAATACTTATATATTAAAATAGTCTGTATTGTAATAAAAATTTTATTTCCTTAGCATATTAGAATAACTCTGTAAAAAGATGAACACCTGTTTTAGACAGTTGGTTTCTAATTTGGTTCTTTTGGCCTGTATCTTATTTTGTTCACTCCTGAGCAGCATGTGATATGTACACATTTTCAGTACAGCAACTTTAAGATAAGCCATTATAAATGCATGGAAAAGAGCCATTTGTATTTTGGGGATGGCTAACATTTACTAAAAAAACAAAACCAAATTCACACAGATACCTTCCTGGCTTGTCTTAGTTTCTGGCTTTTGATTCTACAAGTACTCCTTTATCAGAACTAGACTAATTTGTATTGAAATGCAAATTAACTTGATTAAATGTTTTAAATTCATGCTTTTCTATACTATTTCCATCACAGTAAGACTTAAGAAAACTGTATATATTTTTGCATGAAAATGTTGCCTTTTCCATAAAAAATTAATGGACAGCTGTGCAAGTTCACGTAAACAAAAATATTTCTGTTTAGTGTCTTGTACTGATCAGTCTTTTAACTAGCTATTCAGGAGAAAGAAAAATTCTCACCAGAAAAAAGGAAATAGTTGTTGATTGGAAGGCAAACATCAGCCTTTCAACTGCAAAACTTCCCTTAAGCCATCGTTTATCTAGTGTTGATTGAAGTTCTTTGTTCCCCTTCTAGTATTCTGTTTGTTTCCTTTGTGCAACTAGCCAAATTCAAATGCAGTATAAATGAATTTTTTCAGTCCCTCCTCCCCTTCTTTTTAACAATACAGGTCTCAAATTAGAAGTGGCCGTGTTTTACCTTGTCTGTTGAACGCTTTTTGTGCAGAGTGTGATAACACAACTCCTGGTTACAAAGCTTTGGTTTGCAAATAGCAAGTTGTTAGTGTTTTATGTCAGCTTCCCTCTTACTAGGCCTGTCTATCAATGAAAACAAGAATGAACCATATTGGATTTAAATATGGGGATTCCTGAAATTAGCATAACAGGTAAAAAAGTATTTTAAAAGATACTTTTTGAGTGGGTGTGGTGTGACATGAGGCTTTAGAGTTAGCCCTCGTGTAGTGAGCTAGTCACAGAATGCTAGCCCCAATTAAGTGTTGCTACATGGAAGGCACCTCAATTAATAGCACTGATGAAGAAACTGTGCCCGGAAACAGAGGTTTAATTCAATTAAAAGCCTAAAAACACATTCCAGTAGAAAAAAGCACACAAACCAGGATAAAATAAAAGTGGCTTTCGGTTTGGTTTTTTTTCTGAGAATAGTTACAGAAAGTGGCCAACAGCTATAAATAAATGGTTCATTAGTTCATTCTGCCATATTCCATGAGAAGGGGCAGCCATATCACCCCATGTCACTTTGCTCTGTTGCCTCAAACCTTTATTCTGTATTTTTATCAGAAGTGCTGAAGAATTATTTTTTGGTGAGCATGGATAGTGGTTTTCTCCAGTGCCAGAATGTAATTTTTAAAATAGCACTGTAGGCATTTCAAGACCCACAAATAAAATAAACTTTTGCCAACTGACCCAGTATAAGCAGTCCTGTGAATCCCAATCCAGCACAGCCTTACTGCAGATGAGCATGACATGGTGAAATTCAGGTCACCTGTGGGCTGATGTGGGAAGGAAGGGTTAGCTGCTCCCAGCTGCAGAATGGGGCTCTGTGCATGTGTCTTTTGTAATTGTGCTAATGAAAGTGTGTGCTGAGCCACCATCAGCTGATAATGGGAATTTTGAGATGTGAAAAACAGGTCAATTCACCTCAGGATTTACCAGCACCTTAGAATAGCTGAGAGGATCTTCAGGCAGACATTATAATAAGAAGAAAATTCTACAAAGTTCTTCTGTGTCTGTGTTTACTGAGTGGAAAAGCAGTGAGTATGTCAAGAGTCTTTTTTATTTGTTAGGTTTTTTTGTTGTTTTGTTGGGGTTTTTTAAAAGCTAGTTAGTATAACAGTAAGAAAGTATAAAACAGAGTTATCGTTATTGGATTCCCATATCTTGGTACTAAATAAACACAGAATTTCTTATCTGAAGAGCTATAGCCTGAATATGAACCAGAAATAAACACAGTAAATCATAAATACTGTTTCCAGTACAAAAATTCAATCTATATTGATACACAGGAATGAGTAAAATGTTTACATGTTATAATTGCCTAAACTACACATCATTTATTACAACAAAGTGTCCATTCCACATAGTTAGCTGATGATAGAAAGTGATTTCATGTCTTGGGACAATGGTGGCAGTAAATCATATCTGCTCTTAACAGAGAGGTGGTACTTCAAGTTGGTGGTTGGTTTGGTTTGTGTTGTTTATTAGTCTAGAGCATTTAAGTCCCCAAAAATGTGTGAGAACTTCGGGTTCTTAGGAAAAATGTAGCCCTTTGAGTTGTGTACAAGAGCTTAAAACCTCAAATTCTTTAGAACAAAACAAAAAATGTAGAAAACTAGAACCTAAGTAAATTGTTTCTAAGTTCTTAGATATTGGTAACTGAGACATTTTGATTGGATTTCAAATATACCAGGCAGAGCTTCACAGACAGCACTGAAGGACAGCAAACCTGACATCTTTCAGAAAAATTATTACTACTCAAATCAGCTGGCAGGATTGTTACACTGGAAAAATGTGGAAATGGTGGGGAGTGAGAGAGCATAAAAGAAGGTGCTGAGTTGGCTGCTTGTTCTTGTCTCCCTGGTTCTGCTGTTCAAAGATTAGTTTATCCTGAACAAAAGAGTGATGTGCTTCACTTGCAAGAGAGAAGCAACAATATATTTGCTGTAAGACAATGAATTAAAAAATGTGAAGGTAAATGTGACAGTGGTTTAACAAGATCCCATGGCAAGGTACACTTCAGTAGTTAGTGCATAGAGAACAGGGTCAGACAGAACTGCCAGGGACACCCTTTCAGAGCCATGAGGCTCAGAGAGGAGCGTGGCTGCAGCTGGGTGCAGCCTTAGTCCCAGGCTTGATCAATGGTTTATGTCCAAAGGGTTATTTATATATGTGCAATCTTTTTATCACTTAGCTAATATTTCAACATTTCAGCATGCTTATTCCCAATTCACTTACCAAGTATCTGATGTGACAAGGATTCTCTCAGCCTTGAGAAGTGACCTTGGAAGGCATCCCTACTCAAGGCAGCCTGCTGCCACACAGGAGAGCTCAATGGGCCCTGGCCTGTCCACTATTTTTGGGCTAAGATGAGTGACTGACAGTCATATTTGCATACCAGTTGCACTTTGGTTGGTGCATGCTCAACTAGCCCTCAGCTATTGAGCAGGGTTTATGGCCCTTGGCCACTGTGGTGTTACCTGTCTGTAGCCAAGGCCAGCTTGGTACAGACATCATGACTGCCATTTTTGGCTATTGCTTAAACAGAAGAGGGGGGCGAGCACACCACCACACCTGCCCAATCATGGTGTGAAACTGTATGCTAATGGGTTTTTTAATATCATTTAGCTACCATAAAACAGATAGTAAAAGTACATTTTAGCAGCATGACCGTATTGTAAGATTGCATGGGTAAAGGTGATGAGCTATAAAAGAGTAAGCCTTTGTTTAAATGCATCTATCTCTTCATAATGAGCAGAATTAGCAAGGGAAATTACATAAAACGAATGAAAGTTAAATAGATTTTTGTTCAAGTCTGATAAAATTATTTTCCGGTTGTGAAGTCTCTCCTTTCAACTACAGCGTGGTACACTTGGGATTTATTTTCAAATTGGCAATCAGAAATGAGAAACATGAAGGGATACATTTTCCAAGTGATTAGTGGGAGGTATGCAAACAAATCCTATTATTTCTTAGTGGGATTAGAGCACATACCTTCCGTACACTGCTTTGAAGAATTCCCCTTAAGCATTCTTCCAGAATTCTAGCTGAAAAAATAGCTGTAATCGTGAATGGTGTAGAAGAAAAGAGTTTGGAATGAAGCTGGTTTGCATACATCTAAAAAGCAAAAGAACATTAAAAAGATCTGCTAATAATTGTGGGGAAGTAAGGTAAAATAACCCTGACCTAGATAACTACCTCTCTGTTAACTGGAGATGTTTCTTAGGTTTCTCTTTACCTTGTCCAAAGACTTCTGTTGACTGAACATTGGAGTGCAGCAGGCTTGGATGAATCTTCTGCACCGCCTAGAGCCAGTACAGCTTTGATATCTCTGCTCAAGATTACATATTTTCTTATCTAGTATAATTTAATTTTTTTCAGCTTGTGGAATTTCCAGTAGCTGAGCAGTAACTTGCTACTCAGACAAAAAAATTGGTCTTTGTGAGATAGTTTTGTAGTGCTTATAAAACTTATTTTTAATTCTCTATTCCTAGTTTATATTGATAATATGTTGCAAGATCCAAAATGATGTTATTTAAAGGCTTTTCATTAGTCCAGGGATGCTAGAGACAAGTTGTGTACCATTTATTTAATTATTCATATCCTCTTACTTAGTAGCTAGTGGATTTCTGCTAATAAAGTGTCAGTGGTTTGCCGTGGGACTGCTCCTTCCTGCTTATCTGTTGGTCAAAGCACCAAATTTGAGGTACATTTGAGGTGGCATTTACAGGGACTGAGGAAGTTTAGGGTGAGGGGTAGGTGTATGATCTTCATCACTGAAGTGTCACCTCTCTGCTTTCTAACAAACTTTTTCCTGCCAACGGGGAGGAAATGTGGGTCAAACTTGGCACGATATTCAGAAGTTTTTGAAGCTTATGGTTTAATGTGCCTTGGCCTGAAACTCAAAGTGACTTTCTGAACTTCCAGTTTTGTTATGTCTTCATTTTAAGGTTATACCACGCTTAGCAGCGTGGGCATGCTATTCTCTCTGTCTCCAAGGAAAATGTAAGATCCTCAGTTCTTTCCTGAATATTTTAACTGTATGGCATGAATTAAATTGAAGAATGTTATAAGATGTGTGCCCACTGACTTTGCTGAATTGTCTGTCCTTTTGGGAAGAAAACAGAATAGGTTTGTATCATTTTCTGAAGAGCAAAAAACGCAACTGCCGGTTTATTCTTATTTCTGTATAACCCATGACAAGCCATGACTGACCACAATGCTCTGTTTTTGCCTTTGTTTGCTGCAGCAGTTCATTTTGTTTCCGTGTGTTTTTTCAGTTCTCAGGATGGCTTACGTGATTCCCCCCTCAGCTCCATCTCCAGCAGTGACTATGAGAGTGTTTCTGTCACTACCTGTAGTCTCTCCAGCATTTACGCTCTGAGGTAATCGCACCCCTTCGCAGTCAGATTTGACCAATGCTATTGAGTTCTGCTTGCTTCAGAATTTTCATTGAATTAATCAAGTGACAGCAACACTTCTGAGTATTCTTCCTTTTCGACCACAGGTGCTTCTTTTTGGTTTTTCACCTAGCAGCTTTCTTCAGTGCTGTGACAATTGAGAGGCAGCTATTTATGGGAAAGTTTTTAATGCATACAGGAATTGCACATGTCCATGGTCTCACTTTTATTTATCCATATAGCAGTTTTTAGGAGGTACTTCAAGTTGTAGCCCAAAAAGTACCAAATGTTTTTCTTAGCTAGCCCTTGGCTTTATAGAAAATGTTGTTTTCTTCATTTTGTTTTGCCTGGTAAAATGAGGGAGTGTTCCAGTTAACAGTAATTTCACTTGCACTCTGTTGCTGGCCAGCATGGGTAAGAATATAGTGAAGAACTGTTTCTGATTTCACAGGATATTCTGAGTTGGAAGGAGCCTGCAAGGGTCACAGAGTCCAACTCTTAAGTGAATGGCCCACACAGGGATCAAAACTACAACTGTGGTGTTATGAGCAATACTGTTTTATATTCTTATCTTCTGAAACTGCATGAAAGTTTTAACTTTAATTTTGTTCAAAGCACTTAAGGAGAGTAATAGAGGAATTAAGTTTAGGGCAGAGAAATGTAACTAAAGCATAAAAATGATGTCTCTGCTTTTTTCATTGTTTGCTTAACATACATGTATGAGATGTTGCATACGCTGTATGCAATAATGTTTTTACTCTGGTACAGACAGATTGAAATACCACTACTTCAGTCGATGTAGATCATCCTCCATTGCTTCTTGTCCCCTCTTTTTCACCTCTTTTTCTCTCCCCAGCACTTCATTTGAGCTTCAGGAATTCCAAATTTCATCTAGGTTTGGGGATAAAAAGAGGCGATAAAATGGCTTTACTAATAGATGAAATACTGCAAATGACAATTGGAGTTCTTTTAGGGTGTACCTGCCTTCAAGCACAATTTTTTTAGACTTTCTTTTTTTTTAAATAAGGGCAGAAAGATGCAACAAAAACTGGTTTTCATTGTTTTAATTTTGAAATACATTTCCTTTTGACTGTTCTGTAGCAAAACCCGATTTACCTGCATGCAGTAGTTGCCCTGCTCTAAGTACTGTATTCACACAGGGCTGTCTGAATGGATGGTAGATGTAGCCTCAGTTACTCCTCAGGAATAACTGGAGCAGTGAAAATAAGTCTTGTTTAGCTGCACCACCTTTTGAAGGCCTTACTGTACTGCCTTTGTACATTAGTGTTGCAGTTGCCACTGTATTGATGCTTAGGTAAATTAAAGTTTGATTTATAAGGCAGTATTTGTACATGTGCCTTTGTGCTCTTGTCCACTGAAATACAGCATTGTATCATCCCTGGGTGGTTTGATGAGATCTGATTTGCCTGTTTTTCTGCATCTGATGGATATTTCTGGAGATCTAGCTGTTGTAGTTTGTGGTCCAGTACAACAAAATAGTTAAGTGCCTGCTTGACTATAATGGTAGGAATTTCCCCTTCTGAAATACTTAGTTTAAAAGCAGTTTAAACTTCTTTTAATGACTTACTGTAATGAAATAATGAAAAAAATTCAGAAGTCTAACTGCTTCACAGTATGTTCCTAGATCTTTGTGCATGGAAATGTAATATTCAGTGCATCTATTTGTATTATTTTTTAGAATATGTTATTTTTAAGGGCCTTCCCTGTTCTCTCTTTAGAGAGTTTTATTTGGCTATTAAAGAACTTCCAGAGTTGCATTATTTGTTTACTACAACAAACATGTTCCTTGCAAACACAGCCTCTAAAATGTTCCTTTCTGAAATAAGTTTTCCATTATGCCGTATGCAAATTCAAAATAATACCTAATTTGGGGTTTTGTTTCTTTTATTCTGAAATATGCTATTTTAATGTACTTAATTTCTTGGTGTTTTCACTTAACAGCAATTAGAAATGAAATGTAACATTTGTAATTTTAGCTGAAAAATAATTGGCTAAGTAGAGACTGCTTGAAATATATTTATGTGGCTTTTCAACCTCTTGTGAAACATAAACAATTTCTTCATGCTGTTAAATAATCAGTACTGAGGCTGATTGTCATGTTGTCAGATTGCAGCATGTTTTGGGAGTAACTTCAGAAAATTCGGCTCTGATAGCAGAACCAGTTTAAATGGAGTAGCAGTGTGGAACTAATAATGTATTAAATAGCATAGATGGAATTGATTTGAAACAATGAAGGATTGTATATATGGAATTCTGTGTATGTATGCTTTTATTGTTTTCCAAATGGAGAAGCAGGGAGAAAATTCCCTCTCCTTGGATCCCAGAGCACTGTGCAAGCCATGGATCATTGTTTGCCATTTTGGTTTTTATTGGCAGGAAAAAGCTGTTAGGGCTGTAAGGAGCCATTTGAGACCAGTTAAAGGCTGCTTCAAGTCAGCCTGTGATTTACCACCTTAGACTTTTTCCATCATCAACCAACACTGTGTAATTCTTTTGAGCTATATTCATCCCATCTAATTTTAGGCACCAAACTCATATACCTAAATTTGGAGTTCCTGAAGGTTCCTACTTCAGTCAATGGAGAGATGTGAAACCTCAGTTAAGTGTGTAATTTGTTGAAATGCATCTGGACTGAAGGTTTTCAGTCTTAAATGAGAACTGGGGTTGCATGCTTTGATTACTGGTGGTTAACACAGTAATTTGAAAAACATTTAAAAACTTTGCTCAAGGGTGCTAGAACATAAATGGAGGAAGATAAAAGTACAGAGGGCTTCTTGAATTGTTTTGCTAAGGAAAGTTTGATTTCATTGGTTTGTGGTCTGTGTAGAAGGTTCATCTTTCTAGTCTCAGAGGTCTGATGGTCAAGAAGTTAAATGTTCAGCCCAGTTCAGAAGATCAATTTTTTTGCAAAACATTCATTAAGCAGTATCCAGACTTGAGATGTCTGTACCAGTAGTCAGCTTTCTCAGCAAAGAATTAATGTGTTCTATGTATTTTAGAAAGTTTCCAAGAAACTGGTTTTTTTGCAGACTTTCAAGGCTATGCAGAAATCTTTTGTACATCAGTGTGACTGTGAAATAACACTGATGACTTGAGTGAAAATTGCCCTACAGCAGGGAAGTGGCAATTGGTCCATTGATTATAGTAGCTCTAGGAAAAAACGTCCATCCAGTTTTTCTTTTTTAATGGTTTCTTTCCATAAATGTTATTTTTAGAACCATTTTTAATATAACTATAACTTACTAAATTGTAAACAGGAAGCTAATAAAATACACTGCTGAAATGTCATCCATTGAAGTAGTAAAGTCAGTAGTTTTTAAAAATAAACTGCAGTATTTTGTCAGCTTTCAACATGTATTTGAGTTACTGGACAAGATCCTGACATAGCCGTTAATTTGAGTGGAAACCTAAGTAAAGCCTGTACATCTGCTAACAGAATGAGAGGCCTTGATGTGCTTAAAGAACCTAACCTTAAGGTAACCTAACCTAACCCTAAGTCTTTGAGAGACTGGAGCTAGAAAATGGAAGAAGAGTGTTGCTTTGGGAATGATGAGGAAAAATGAGACAATAGAAGAACAAGGTAGTTACAATTAGTTGATTTCAAGGCTTATTGGAGTTTTGGTGTAAGGGTGTACAGGAGGAAGAAATACTGATGAATTTGTGTTCAAGTGTTTGCCTGTCTAGAGTACATGGTAAACTGTACTTCTTCATTTTCAGGTTATAAAGAGCCAATAAATGAGACCTTTAAATATGAATAATAACTTTTAAAACTAACCGAAATGTTGCACTAGGTGACTTACCTAGTTAACAGGTATTTTATCTTTTTTTAGGTATGTCATTGCTTAAATACTGCTGTTTTGTGGTATATCTCTACTGGTTTCTCTAATTTACAAAAATTGATGGTGAAGTTTTAGCCCACTGTTTGCAGTCTGTAAAATGTATCTGCAATGAATTGTGACTCATGTTTTTGCCAAAACAGCAAGATTCTGCCAGCAATTAGAGTGGGATATTTATCTGGATAGTTCAGTTAGAATATCTGTATTTGTGTGTATGTGGGCAGACATTGATTGTTCTTAATGTAAAATATTTCTTGTTATATCAAAGTGAAACCTCTCCTGGTGCAACTTGTCCTCTCCATATGAAGAATCAGCCTCCATCCTCTTTACAGCCACTGCTTAATGTGATGAGGTCCCCTGGAGCCTTCTCTTCTCCAGGGCATAAAATACTGAACTCCTTCATTCTCTCCTTGTAGGACGGATTCTCCATCATATTCATGGCTCTCCTTTGGATGCTCTCTGTCTGTGTCTTTTCTTGAACTGTGGAGAGCACAACTGGACACAGGAGTGCTCCAGTGTGGCCTGACAAGCTCTTGGTAATTGGGGTGCTCACATCTCTCATCTCTGCTGCTGCTGCCCCTGTGGGTGCCTCCCAGCATCCCATTTGCCTTCAGTGCTGCAGCAGCTTCACTGCTGACTCCTGTTCAGCTTGTTGGCCACCAGGGCCCCCAGGTCCCTTCAGCAGAGGGTCCCAGCCTGTGCCAGGCTCTTTGGTGTTGTCACTGCTGCAGGGCCTCGTGCTTTTCTCTGTTAAACTCCTCACTCTTCCTGCCAGCTCACTCTCCCAGCCTGTCCTGGTGTGTGAGATTTCCCTTCTGACACGTCCACCTCATCCCCAGTGTGGTGTCATCAGCAAACCTGGTGATGGTGCTTGCAATGTTGGCATCCAGATTGTTTACAGTGATGCTGACCATGTGAGGCCCAGTGTCCATCCCCGGGGATTCCCACCTGTGGCAGGCTGCCAGCCCGAGCATGGACCATTGATCACCCCCTGAGTGCGAGCTCTGAGCTTGCTCATCTCGCAGACCAAGCAAAATTCTCATGGGTGGGCAGTTTCTTACAGAAGCAGGTTTTATACTGTGCTTTCTCATCAGTAGAACTCAGTGCCTGAAAAAGGATTCAAGAAGGAAAAAACTTGGTTATTCGCCAGGACTAAGAATTGTAGTAGAATAATTCAGTTCTTTTATCTCATGGTCCAGGGCTTACAGTATCAAAGCTACAGCACAAATTACATGCCTGCAGGTTTTAACAGAAATCACAATTACTTGTAGATGGTAGTGTAGAAGACAACAGATACATTAACAGTACATTTTAACTGAAGTGTAGTCTGTCTCCAGCTCAGTCACCAGTTCTTCTGTCTTGCACTTTCACCTTTGTTAACCTGGTCAGGTTATATTGAAGCTATGCAAAATGGCAGATTGACTCTACATTAATGGTACTGTCATTTTTGATTTGATTTGTGCATTACTGTAGATTTTCTTTCTCCTTTTTTTTCTGTAGAGCTCTTCTTCATGGAGAGGCTGCTCATGGCCAGAAAAAGGCTGTTAGTAATGGCTTTACGTGTACCATACTGGAATTGTGGAAATAAAGAGCTCAGTGAGCAGAGTTGTGGGAAGACAAGGGGGTTTATACCTTGAGCAAATCTGAATGACTTCCAGTATAGATGCTATTCCTGCCTGATGATGTTGAACTGCAGACTGTGTGTATGTCCTGGCACTGAGAGTCTGGGCTGTTTTGCACAGCTCTGTCGCTCAAGCAGTCTGAGGGCACTCAATGCAGTCACAAATAGGCTGCTGTATAAAGTCTTTTTGTTTTGCTGCTAAATCCCTTGCCCCAACAACCAGCTGAGCAGTACCAGCTAAACAAAAAAGTCAGCTCTGCTGAAGTCTGTCAGCTTTTGCTTATGATTTTAGTCAGTGAGACATATGTGACTGAAGCAGATGTCTCTGGATTTTCACCGCCAGGATTCTTGATGTGTTTCATGCCTATCTTGTTCTTCACCCTGCAAGACAAAAAAAAAATTAAATCTCCAAATTGTGCAGCATTTTCTAAGCTGAAGTGTTCCTTTCTAGGGTATTCTACAAGGTATTTTATATTTTATGCATTTCTTTTTCTTTAGTAACAAGTAACTGATGTAGATCTTATTTTTTTCCAAGGAATAACCCAGGCAGCTAGTGTTAACAAGTGCTTGCTGCAGTGGGAAGGTGAAAATTCAGTTGCTGGAAGTTTTTTGGTCTTTCCCTATTAAAATGATAAACTTCATATTTTAGAGGTGTTAAACTGTTCAGTGTGGTTGAAGTAATTATAGAATATATTGCTCTCTGTGTAAATCAAGTAAAATAGGGCAATATTTTAAGCTGGCTAGCATCAGTGGCAGAGGCAATAAGACTGTTCTAGCAAATTGGTAGACACCCCACAATTTGCCATTTGGGGGCTGTATTCCAAGTGGCATATCAAACATACTGTCTGGCTGGAGACTGGCACAAAGTGCTCCTGTTTCTACATAGCTCAGTTGTAATTTTCCTTTTTAGTAATTTGGCCACAATTATAATCATTTTCATTTTAGTGATGTGTAAAAAATCTGTTGTTGAATGTTACTTGGTGTTCCCTGTGATAGCAATAGAACAAAATTACTGGCTTTCAGAAATTAGATTTTATTTTACAGATTAAGTTTTTTTTCCCCCCAGTAAAACCCTTAGAGTAGCATGTTTGGGAGTTTTCAGATTATGTGTAATTATAATCACTACAGTAACTGCAGTTTTTGCAGAGTTTTTGTCCATGCCTGAAGATACATTATAAAACCACAATTAGATTGGAGCAAGAAAGAAAGGATTTCCTCATACTTACAGCAGCATTGAAGGTGAAAAATGAAGAGAAAGCTTGCTTTCTAATTAAAATTTTAAGGTTCCACCTAATACTTTAATTAGCTTTTCTCAGCTCTGACTCCCACGTCTGGATACAGAATTACTGTGGGCTTTTCCTAGACCCTAGGATGCATTAATGCTTCTGCTGCACAGTCTGTGTTATTTTTGAGGGAACTGATGGAACCAATATGAAATTGTTGTGCTAATAAGTTTCCCTGTCCCTCAGTTTCTCTTACTGGTAAGTGTTTTTGAGGCTGCTTCTCCATCTCATTTTCTGCCACACACAGGAGTTGCAAGTCAAGAGTGGATCTGCAGGAATTGGATACTAAATTAATTCACTTGCTACAATGCCATGCAGAACTGTGGCTTGCCTATGGCAGAGGACATTGCTGGAGAGATATATGGAATTACTCTTTGCCCTGAAATATTTGTATCAGGTATCCAGGTTCTGCATGTCCTTTGTCAGGTTCTGGAAAAAGTGTAAAACCTGGGACTGATGCATTTCTATCCCTGTGTTGGATAGCAGAGCTGATTTTATGTACCATCTCATCATAAGTGCTATACTATTTGTGGTTCTCACTTTCAGTTTTTCCAGTTCAGTATATATTTTTGGAGTTTAAATATTTCTCTGCTGTAATCTCACTTTATCATTTTGCAGTGTGAGTGAATGTTTGAAAGCTTTAAATGTAAGTTTTATTACAAGGAAGTGGTAGAAAAAAATGCAATGGTGGAATTGAAAAAATTATAGTAAACCCAAGCAATATTCTAACTTCTGGTATTTTCAGTTCTATTTTTTCTTGAATTTTACAGTAACTTTATCTTGCAGGTTTTATCCCTTTTTCATTTAAACTTTAGGAAAAGCAGTAAATGTGGTACCTTGCAAGTATCTGACATGAAATTTGGTGGTTAGAAAGCAGCACTGTTGATTACTAATGCTCTTTAATTATTTGTTCATATGCACACCTATGGAAATTTTATCTATAATGACAAAAAAAGCTGTCTGGGAGAGAGCACTGTTAAAACTGAGAAATTCTGCACTGGCAATGTTGTTTATGTTAATTCCCATTTGAAATACTGTATCTTTGCATTCATCTGAACACCCAGTCCAGAGTGATAATGAGTTGGAGTAAGGAAGTTGTCTGAGGTGGAGTTCCATACAGTGGGGCTCTTTAGCAAGATGCTGCTTTAGCAGCTGTGTTTTTTTGCAATGTCCAAGTGAGAATGCTCTGCAGTTTGAGGGCTGAACAGCTGAGAAAAGATTCAAGATGTTCTTCCAGCAGAGTGGGCAGCTGCAGAAGCTGTCAGGGTATGGAGCAGGAGTTGTTGCTGTTGGTTTCAAATTCAATAGACTTCAATGCTCAGGATCTGTTCCTGACTGAAGATAGCACTTTGGACACGTGGATAATCCTTTTAGCCAAATTCCTTATTTTAGTTAGCCAGCCTCAGATTGCCCACCTCTGCAGGGGCAAAAGAAGCTAAGAACAGGCTTCTGCAAATCTTGCAGTGTATGAAAAGTAATTCCTCTCACTGAGGAATTCAGAAGGTTGACAGCAGATGGGGCCTCTAGCACATGTCCTGTGAATGGAGCTGGGCATTGCTCATACATGTGATAATGCTGTTGTCTGGTCAGCTCCAGCTCTTTGGGTGGTGTCTGGCTAGAGGGATTTGCATGAGTTACATTATTTGTTTCTGAAGACAAAGTTCTGAAACCTTGGTGTGCTGTAAGGGTGGGTTGGTTGATGGAGTTTTTTCACCCTCTTTAGCAGTTTCTCTTAAAACAGAAAAAAAAAATAGCTAAGGGATTAGATTTTAAAACCCTCTTGACTTAATAAAATATTAGGGTTTAGAAGTCAGGAAATAAAGTTCTGCATGACATTCCCACACATGAAAGCTTTTTTTAGTCTGCTTTAAATGTAGCTTCTGGGGTCATTCCTTAAAACATAGTCCTTAGCTAAATAACTATATGGTATTACTTACATGTTCTGGTTGGGTTTAAATGACTCTAAAATTGGGAGTGTAGCCACCCACTCCACTTAAAATATTTGTAGGAATCCATTACTCTCATAGTTTTTCTTTGGACCATATCAAAACTAGAACATATTAGAAACCAACAGGCTTTAGCCTATTGTTAATTTTGTTTCCTGTGACAGTATCCAAAAAGAAGCACTAGAGGTACTGCAAAAAGCAGCACGGGGGAAGTAGGTGGTTTTTTTTCCTTACTGATATGGGAGTTATATTTCTCTTACCTACAGCCCTATAATTTTCCTCTTGTCATTCCTCATATATGCAGCCTTTGTCTTTCCTGAACTATTGTGCTTGATCCTTTACATGGCCTTTGGAGTAATTGTTTGTTCTTTTTAGGAAATTGGAACCCAGAGTTGACTGCAGCCTAGTTTGGCTGTCAGGTTAGTGGTGAGATTTCCAGTTACAGCCCACACAAATACCAGTGGGAGCAATGTACCAACTTGCTGAAGTAGTTTTAGACATTGTATGCCATCAATAACATAGATTTGCCCACAGACATTTTGTTTGTTGGGTTTTTTTTCTAATTTACCATAAGTATGAAAAAATTCAAGTGAGAGAGAACCTTAAGTATTACAGATTGGATAAAAATGTATGTTGATATTGTGCACAGAGCAGAAGGTGGCCATTATGCTAAACTCTGCATGAGCAAAAAATGAAAGTTGGGGAACTCATTATAACGTCTTTTGAGAAATATTGTATGAAGTAGAATATTCTAAATGTACCTATGTACATGGGGAAATTCATGAACATGATATATCTGTAGTTATTCTAAATGTGTGGCATTAAATAATGGACATGAGAGATTTGTTAAGGCCAACCAGTGCAAAGGAATTTACATCCTTTAAGTCCAATGAACTCACTGGTTTGTAATTTGTAGACAATCTCTCATCAATTTTTAAATGAACTCTAGTTTATATTTAAGAATTGGACTACTGAGGTTTTGTAAAAACTTCCAACACGGTTTATAACTGTAATGTCCTTCTGTGGAGAACATTAGCCATGTGTGAAATCCCAGAAAACCTTTTGCAGTTTTCACATTTCCCCGTTTTAGAAGGGTCTCATGGTACATACAGCACATATCCAGCTTTTCTAGAGAGCACCTTGGTGTGAAAATGCATCTCTGGGTGAACCTCTGCATCAGCATGTTATCATTTAATGCATGGATTTTGAACGCACTGTGGAGTGGGTTCACCAGCTTTAAACTGACACTGCAGCAGGAAGGTGTTACCTGTTTTGTTGCAGAGTTGCATTGCACTTCTGCCTGTGCTTGTGTAGTTTGCTGTAGATTTCCAGAGCAAATGAATTGGAATCCCTGATGTCACAGGTATTTGTGTAACATAAATGGTAAGGTTACTGAATTATGTATTAACACTCTTCTAGTAAACATTTGTGCTGTTGTTCATAGAACAATAGAGTTTTGCTCTTAGATTTAGCTGGGATGAGTTTGTCTGGCTGAAACTTGAGCTCTGTCTGTTTGCAGGCACCACTAACAATCTTCTGAAATCTATTCCTGAAAATCAGTTCTCATTGAAGACCTTGCCTGAAATCAGAGACTTTAAGGGCGGCCTTAATTTCCTTTTAAATTTGGTGACATAATCGTGTAACATATTTCTGTTGGACCTGGATGATCTTCAAGTTCTCTTCCAACCCTAACCATTCTGTGATTCTATGATACAGATTAGAATGGATATGTTGGGCTTTCTCCTTTGTAAGTAGTGACCACCTATTGCTTTTGATTTAAGATTTTGAAAGACAGAGAAACAAAACCAAAGCACTTGTTTTGTTACGCTTTTTGTGATTCATTTGAAAACGTGAAAATTCAGTTAATTTTTTTTTATTCATTGTATTTGATGCATAGGGCTTTTAAATTCTTTCTGTGTGTCAGTGCTGTATATTTAATGCATTTTTAAGATACTGTAAGGGTTTGTTTGTGAATAATAAGAAATTCTTTCAAAGAATCTCATCCATTTGGCATTCGTTCAGAGCAGATTTCACATTTGGAGAACCAAAAATTTTCTAGACAAATTTGAAAGGAGACTTCTATGAGTGGACACAGATTTCTACAGCTGTTTGAGCACAAACATAAAATATTTAAATTTGGATCAACTTTGAATCAGTTGACTTTGATTGTTCTGTTTCAGACTTTGCTGCTTTCACTGATTTTGGACAAGTGTCAATGACCAACAAACACAGCCCCAAAGCCAACAGTATCCTAGATGGTTACCTAAAATGTCTGGCCACTTCTGAAAATGTCAGTCATAATCTTCTTGTTCCACAGTTCTGTTTTCCAGTATGTATGCATGCTGCTACTTAAACTGGCCACAGATATTCTTGGGAACACAAAAGCTGTAAAGCAGATTGTCTTCACAGGTGAAAGATGATATTGTGACCAATTACGTCATTGGCTTTTGTTTGCTTGTGCATATTTGGCTAAATTTCACAGCCAGGCCTTGAGGCCAGGCAACCATTCTAGAGATACATCTTGAAAGTGCTGAAAGAGTCTTGTTACTCTTCTCACATGATAAATGAAGTGTAGTTTTAAAATGGGTGGATGCTAGCCAAGGTAAGCAGGAAGCTAATTCATTGTATCTGCCACAGGGTATCTGGTCCTTTATAAGCTATAAGTAGGATTACTGTGTGGAATCAACCTTTGACATAACATCTTATTTCTTTATATTCACTTTCAGATGTGTTAACTTTGCAGTGTTTTTACAGTCTGAAAAACAAATACATGATAAGCATTGTGTATAAGATAAACATTTCATGAGGGGAGTTCCATGTGTATTTTGGTCTTATCTCTTTGTAACCTAATTCCTTGGGTAATTCAGGGTTCCCTTCAACCAAGAAGTTGAGAAAATGAGGATTTCTCTAGCTGTAGTGTGGCTATTTGTATTCTGCAGTGAGACTTGATTCTGCAGATACTGGCTGTGAACCATTCCAGATCTGAGTGTAGTCTGACATTAATGAAATACTTCCTACATATCTGGTATTGGCTGAGAATGTTGATCCAAATTATCCATGGTAGATGGGCCAAGTAGAAAAAGAAATAAAGTAAGCTGAATCCTGTAGATCAAATTTCAGATTTCTTTTCTATAATACCAGTTTAGAAAATTATGAAAATCTATTTGCATAGATGCAATCACTGCTGTTTGGGATACCCTGTTATAAAAAAAAAGCTGGCTCTTTTGCTATTTATCTGAAACAATTGCAGTGTTTCTGTTCTTATGGTATTTGACTGTCTCTACAATGTTAATTTTTTGGCTACATTCTTTAACAGTAAGATATATTGTAAAGTAAAGAACAGATGGTTGTTAGTTTTTCTTTGAAAGTCATTTTTGTCTAAATCTGACTTGGTTGTATTGGTAAAGGCATAGTGTTTCTAACTCTGTAGCAATTCTTAGGTCCAGTTTTAAATTTTTCTGGAGCATTCATTTTTTTCTTTGCAGTGGCAAAAGCAATCCCAGGTACAAAATATCCTCTCTTCTGAACCTGCCACGTGTGGATATTGTACTTTACATGTGAGCATGCATATGCAAGTATTTTATAAATGTGAGTGTGCATACATGCTGGCCTTCCATCCCACAGTGCTGGAGCAATTTCTATGTGCTCTGTGCTGGGGATTTTGAGGACAAAACAGTCCCAGCCAGTCTTGTGGTGCCATGACCAGGCTTAATGACACACCACAAAATCTAACGGAATAGTCTGGAGCAGAAGTAGGTCAAACCACATTCCCTGAATGAAGTAGGTAAAACTGCATTCCTCCCAGCTGGAGGAGGCTCAGAAAGACAAAACATTATTATTAAAATTGGTCAGAATTGTGGAATGAGCCTTTCTTCCTTTCTGCAAAACAGCAAAGGACCAAGTAGTTTCTATGCTTGAAAAGCACTCTTCACAGCTCTCTGCCCACTTATCACCTACTGTGAAATATTTCTTCAGCTGTGATTTGGAGGGAAAAGTCATCCTTGATTCAGTGGCCCTGCTTTCCCCTGCACTAAGGTTTCTGTGTATTGGAAATTTCAAAGAGACCATTGTATTGGGGTTATATAATTACACAGACTGCATTTGGCTCTGCAGGAGGTCCCTGCTTGCCTTGAGAGCAGTTTATGATACATATGTGTGTATCACTAAGCAAATCCTTTTTTA
>VZRZ01007938.1:2956604-2984310 GCA_013398175.1 Climacteris rufus
TATATGTATATATATATATAAGGTAGAGCCTGTTTGGCCATGTTGCAAGGCAAACTCCTTCATCTGTATGTGAGAGGAACTGTGTGAACAGGCAATCCTCTGACTGCACACCCTTCCTGAGTCAGGAATCACTGCCTGGCTCTTGCTGCCTTTCAGTTTATTCCTTTGTTTGCCACATCCATACCTGAGCTTTTCATTGTCTTGAACACAGGCCTTTCCACGCTGCCAGGCTTGAGATTATAATATCTCCTGTATCCTCTATGGAAAAGCAAAGGAAAATTGAAAGAGAGAATTCTCACTTCATTCTCAGTGTCTTTAATAAACCCAGTCAGTCATGGTGCTGCTGGAACTGTAAACATAGAAATAACATCTTTATAAGCAAAAGCATGAACAAAATGAGTCTCCTGCAAGCCTGTTCTTTACTGTCTTGGAAAGAATGGCAGGCCAGTTAAGGTATTCATGCTAAACATCTTTCATTGATATTTCTATCAATAACTAATCTCCAGTACTTATTTATTTTCAGTCTGCTTTTCCTAGGGCTTTTAAGATTGCATGGCCTAATAAATTCTTTTTTATATTTCAAAGGATTACCTGTGGAGCCTACAGGTAGAATTTGAAAACTATATCCTATAAAATTTTGTTATAAATACTTAAGGTACTTATGTGTCTTATCCTGAAATAACTATTCATGCATATTGCCATAAGGATGGGATCTGCAAGATAGTGAATGTTTCTGCACCTGATAAAAGCAGATTGAACTCAAAATGTGTTAAAATTACTCCCTTTGTTACACATGCTACTTATGCAGTTAGTGACTCTTTTTTAACATGGTAGTTGTCTGCAGAGTAGAGTGCTGGAGTTTTGGACAGCAAAAGTATGATAATAAGTAAAATAGTCTAGTTTTTTGTAATAATTGGCAATATTAGTTTCTTTCCAGTATGTGGAGAAAAATGGTTTAGTGTTCCCTCTGTCTTGAATGTAGCAGAGTGAGAAGGCTCATGTCTCCTTTGGTCAGCACAGTGAATCCTTAAGACTCCAGTGTAATTACATCCTGTGCTCTACTCCCATTTAAGGGCTTTTAGGGCCAGAGTGCTGCTCTTCCCCTGAGTACTTCCTTTTTTAAAGAAGACATTTACAAATACTTTAGGTAATTCCTGATATTTGAAGATTTCCACCAAAGGTTCCCTGCGATCTCAGGTTATTTCAAGCCGTAAGAGGAAAGTGGTGGTGGTGGTGGTGAAGGTTTGGGAATGTCTGGTATCTGGTTTATAAAAGAAAATTTAAATTTGGAGTAGACATTTGGTGACACATTTAAATCTCTTTAGAGTTGATGAGCCATTCTTTACAATACTGTGGCATATCAGCAATTTCTACTGTTACAATAATAAGGGCATTAATCTACCTCTACTGTGTAAATTATACTTTATCTCTCTGCTTTCCTTTTTTTTTGGTAAGGTTATATTTAGATTCTGTTCTTGCTATTTTAAGGTAACATATAATTCAGAATTTCTTTTTTTCAAATTAATTTCTAGTTTAATAAATTTCTAAGTTGACCTTCACATTTTTAGGTTGATATTCCCCTTCAGGATTTTTGGTGGAGTTACGGTCTCAGGACTGAGCTTTTAGAAGAAGTTAATGTGAAAAATGGTGCAGCACTTTATAATAGCTAAGGAAAAATACAATAAAATACAGAAAAGTGATTTTCTGCTCAAAGGTTTTTTTGCAGCTGTGTCACAGAGTGAAAATCAAACGTGATGGTGATTGGTTGCATGCTGATTAACTTCAACAAGAATTTACAACAATTAGTTCTGGTTTGCTGTAGAGCCTTGCCTGAGTCATAAATCCTTTAGGATTTGCTGAACATCCTGAACAACTGAGTGAAGATTTACATTACTTTCCTTTACATTATTTTTTTCTCTGACAGCAGTCTAATGACCAGTTCTTGTTCATCTGATGACATTGATCAGGAAGAAATCCAGCTGGCTTTGCAAGCTGCCAAAATTGCCACACGAGAGAAGATCAGGTCTCGCTTTCATGGCAGCAATGATCTCATTCACCGCCTTTTTGTCTGTATCTCAGGTATGAGAACCTCTGAATGTATAAACTAGTCCTTTCTTTTTCTTTTTTTTTTTTGTGCACATCAAGTTATGGTAGAAAGGACTAGAGATGCAGCTGCAGGAAGACTCTGTTTTGGGATCTGAGTTGCAGTCTGGTTTGGAAGGACCTGGTACCTGATTGGAACTTACAGAATCAGAGATGCTGACGTCTTAGACCTGTAGCCACGAAGAATTTAGACTTGTATCATGTTTGATTTTTTCCTGGTGATGCCCTGTTGTGTTCAAGGAATGAAATTTGCCTCAGCAGTTCTATTTTGATGCCAAACGAATCTCTCGGTGTATCCTGCCAAGGGATGAAGCAGATAGGCATTGATTGCAGGTAGCATAAAGACCAGAATGTAACTCGGCCATTATGGAGAACTAGTTTAATCAAATGGTCAATTTTTATTCCTAAAGTGAGCAAGTGATCCCCTAAAAATAAATGAGGCCATTACTAGTAGCAACAGGCAAATTTAAGTACTTTTTTCAATGATGGTGTAATAGTCTAGTAATGGTTTACCCCTTTTCTCAAAGGTGTTGCTGACCAGCTGCAGACAAACTATGCTAGTGATCTGAGAAGTATCTTAAAGACCTTGTTTGAAGTTATGGCAACCAAACCTGAAACAGAAGACAAGGAAAAGCAGAAGAAAGGTAAAAGAGATCTGAACATTTGTTTTCTATAGTGAATTTCTGCTGATAGCCCCGTGGGGATCTATGAACTATTTGACAAGAATTCCCTTAACATATTGTTACCTTTTTGACAGCACTCACTGTACAGTGATTTGACCTAAGTTTAAAAGAAGTCATGGAAATAGACTTAAACAGGTTGAAGTCACTGCCAGTATAGGAACACAGGAGTTTGTCTTAAGGCAAATATTAAAGCATTAAAGTCTTCAGAGTTCATCTGCTGTTTCCATATTTCTGTATATAACAGCAGCACAGTGTTTGTAGTCCATACAGTTTGTAGCCCATATAGTTTGTAGGCCTGCTTCCTTTCAGCCCATAATGTATGCAGGGTTTGGACTTCATAGATTTATTTTTTTCTCCTCAATATTGTTTCACACTGAGTGCATTTTAAGTTAGAAAAGAGCAGACTGTAAGATGGGAATGCTCAGTAAGATGCTGAAATCTGTCCTGTCTTGAAGAAATGGAAGAATTTGGCTTCAAAACAGAAAAATAACCACATCTGAATTCTAGATAATTAAAGTAATGGAACCAGAACTAGATCATGAGCCAACAAAAGATTTTTTTTTCTCTGTGACCATCTTTGTTATTTCTTTTTAAGTGGCAAATCTGCTAAGTTATCTAAAAATAATCATATCATCCCAGCAAGGCTGCAATTACCTTTGTCCTTTGTTATGATTAGAATTGTCAGCATCTGAAGGTGATCAGAGCTCTGGTTTTTTTGCCTGCTTCCTTTCTTCCAGTTTGAAAACTTTTTCTTTCTCCCAGTTTCATTTAAAAGCATTGAAGATTTTATGTGAAACACTTAGCTAAAAGTTGGATCAAATTAGCAAAAACACCTACATTCCAATCACAGCACTGCAGTGGGATAAATGCACAACCTGCATTACAGTCTTCTATTACTTCTGGTCAAAACTTCCACAACAGTTTTATGGTGGCAGCCTATCATGATGTGAAAATAGACTGGGTTTTTTATTGTTAAAAAAAGAAAGAAAGAAATGGGGTTAGACAGAATTGCTAGAGAGAGAACACAAGAGCTCCTGAACCTTCAAATAAGGGTAATAAAGAAACTGGAGCTGTAAAGAATTATCACTGGGAAATATATATTAGTCAATAGTATTTGGTTGGATATAATTTCTAATGGATGAATTCTTGAATTAAAAGGATGATATTGATAAAAGTAAGCATAAACAAAATGAGCAAATAAAAGTCAGGGAGTTTTGGGATGAAGTTTCTCTCTGATATATGTGATTTGATGTGTGTGATTCTCCTTGGGAATCTCTTGTTCTGAAAATCTACTTCTTTTAAAGGATCCAAGTTAAGAATTGGGAAATAAAATGTAGGATGCACCTAAACTAGCAGAAGTAAGAGGACTGCATGGCCTGTAATAACAGCAGCTTTCATTTCTGTTGTCATCCCAAAGAAGAATAGAGGAGACTTTCAAATCACTGTGTGTGTCAGGGTAAAGAAAAGCAAGAAGTCTAAGAAGGTGCTACTGTAGACTAATCCCAGAAGTTCTAGCATGAATCTTTTAAGTGAAAATTGGGAAAATATGAGTACTTTTTGAATTGTTTTACAGTTAATCATGGTTTAAGGAATGCAGCATTGGAAGACTGTGCTTTATGTCAAGAAAGTATATCATCCTCAGAACTTGCAGCAAAAGCCAGAGATGGGGACTTTGAAGGTATTTTCTTTTTTCTAAGAATTAAAATGAGACAACACTGATGTATTAAAAAAGGATCATTAAAATGAAAAGGCTTTTAATGTTTGGCTCTGGAAAGTGAGTGTAAAATGTTGTCATACTGTGTTTTAGAGACAAAGTCAGAAGGTAAACCTAGCATATTTCTTTCAGGTTTTTTCTAACAGTCACATGAAACTCTTATCCACAAATTGTCATATTCAGTATTACTTCCTCTCTATCAGTGGAGAAAGGGTGTGTATAGTAAAGGCTTTAATACAGTGTGTGATGTTACACCTGACAAGTTTCTGAGGGCTGTGTGAGATGCAAAGCCCTAAATAAGGTGTTCTCAGCCATTTTTAAGAGGGTTTTTATATTGTTTGCTGTATGTGGAAGTGCTGCTTTTTCCCACAGTACCTTTCATATTTTCTTTACTTTTGTCTTTGATCAGAATATTTTGGTTAATATTTTCATATTCTTCACCGTATTATTTCAAAGAAAAAGTAGTTTTAAGTAAGCCTGCTGAGGTTGCTCAAATCTCACTGGTAAGAGTGAAAAAACCAGCATATAAATCTCAAAGTTTTGGTTGGGATTAAGCATTCTGAGAACTCAGGAGCTGTTTCTCTTTTTTTAATCTGAGCTACTTCAGAGTTAGTTATGGACTAAAGTCCTGTTATGGCAAACACAGTATAAAAAATGGATTAAAAGATACCAGAGCACTTGCAGTCAAAGAATAAGAAAAGAGATATATGAGCTGGAGCAAACAAGAAAGCAATCAGTTTTGATCTTCAAGGCTAAGTGGTGGTTTCAGCACACCAGGAGCCCAATTATCAGAGGGGTAATATCTCTGTGGTCAAGTCAGAAATACAAGACAACTGTCAACTGTGAGATTGTATATGAGCCTTCCAGAAACTCAAGTGTGCAGTAATTTGCCTGTGCTTTAAAACTGTGATGTATTGTTATGTGTTTGTTCACATACACTATCTTTCCAGTGAGAGGTTTGGAATGTGGGATGACTGAGAGCTGGGTGATAGGCAGTGTGTGTCTCCGCTTCTATGCAGAGGGTGGTGACCAACAGAAAATAAATATTGGTTCATGTCATTTGTAATAAAGATAGAAAAAAATTGGGGGGGGGAGAACTCTTAAAGATTAGATTTTAGAGTAATACTACATATTTATAACTTACTTTGTGCTTATATAAAATCTATGGTTTGCTTGCTTCTCCTTCTTCTGAAGCTGCAGGCTAAAGGATCTAATCTATTTAGAACAGCAGGGGTAATTCATGTATAATGCACTGTAGAAATATTATCTCTTCTGGAGGAAGATGATTTGGAGGCAGATAAAGAACTATTCAGTAGTCATTTTAATTGATTTTTCTATTGTGCTGTAATTCAGGATGTCACAGAAGGTGCAGGAAAGAACAAATCTTTAAGCAAAATCCTTACTGTGTGTAGCCTATATTGCAAAAGAATGTGAGATTATTCCTTCTCTGCCATTTCAATTCATAGTCTTTTGTTTTGGATCGATGCTGTCGGTGAATTTGACTTACAGAACTTGAAAGCAGTAATTCTGCAGTTCAGTAATTCTGAACTGCAGGGTGCTAAAAAACCCTCTGACAGTGGATGGACATTTTGTCACAGCAAAGTCACTTCTCTTCCCTGGCATGTTGCTCTGCTTTTGAGGTTCTGCAGCCTTTCATGGCAGCTTCTGTTGGCACTGGGAATGTTTTATGTTTGGAGAGGTGCAGCCTATGAGTTGGGATGTTATTTACTGAAATAGAGGACAACAGTCTGGGTACTTAGGTGATGTTATGGCCAGTGCAGTAAAGGGGAATCTTTGGAGTTACAAGAGCCCTTGCAGCACTCAGGCAGCATAAATCAGTTATATCCCTGCCCTAAGTGAATGGTAAAACCCAGTGTGAAGTATTAATAGCATATGCAGATAACTTTAGCAAAAACAACCCCCTGCCTGCACCTTTATTCCAAAATAGCAAGTGTTTTGTGTGCTTGTGTGATAGAAAGCAGATCTTTGTGGGATAACCAAGTTCCTTTTAAAAAAGGAGGCATGGATGCCAGAATGAGCTTGGTTGCCTTGGCACAATGTTTTCTCATGCCAACATAGCCTCTGAACAGAGCCAGTTAGCCAGTGCTCCTGCAGGTACTCTGCTTTTGGTATTCACACTGGGAAGGCTTGGCCATGTCTGCATCAGTCTCCCTGCAGGTTTATCTGCTTGTACAAACCAGTACAGCTCTTCTGACTCTGCAAACTAATGAGTGAAGTGTGCTGCTACTTAGCCTTCAGACTTGCTGATGGGCAGGAATTTCTGTCCCAAAGAGACAGAGGGTGTTGATGAGCACAGAGATGAGCCACTTTCCAAATCAGAACAAGTCACAGGTGGTCTACAAAAAGGGACATCTGAAGTGGGTCAATTTGTTGAATTTATGGGAACTGTAGAAACACCCAATACATTCCAGACCCCTGTCCCTTCAGGTCACAAGTTGTCACTGCTGGTAACACTGTACAGACTTCCTTCTGCTGAGGTCTGCAGCGATAGCTAATGGGATACATGGTTTTGCTATCCCTGAACATCCAGCATGAGGCATAAACTTGGACCAGGATTTTAACCTCAGCAGCCATGTGCCTTTTACCCCTTATAACACCTCCTCACACACTTCATTTTTGCTGGCCACTGTGGAAGGTGACTGACTGGTGCCTGATGTTTGGGTGGAGGATGTTTGGTGGTTAAGGCAACCTTTGCTGCTTGAACGTTGCACCCTATTTCTTGCAGCAAGACTGATGGGTTTGTCCTCAAGGGCAAGTCTGGCCACAGGCCACCAACAGGAGTACAGGAATACACCACAGGTATCACTATAAATGGATTCAACACAAAGTCTGAGAGCATTGCACCAAAATTAATTCCTTTTTTTTGTACATCATTTCTATACCTCAGGTCACTCAATTATTTCAACTGAAAGTGAAAACAATTTAAAGCAAAGGAGCACATCAGTAGCTCCTCCCTTCTGCCACTGTGGCACAACAGGAGCATGTATCAAATGGAGAAGGTCCAGCCAGCTACCTGCCAGGAAAGCTCTTCCTTATTATCAAATAAATCCCTCTAACCAAACGTAGCAAATGTTTAAGATTGTATTGAATTAATGGTATTAAATTAACAGGAAAGCAAGCCCAGCAACCTGAACAAATAAATGGCTTTAAGATTCTACTGAAGGTTTCAGTCTCTGCTCAGATTATGAAGATGAATCACTTGTTTTTGTCAGATTTCTCATTCTTATTGTATATAAAACCCACCAGCTGGTCTGGGTCATAAAACAAATATGAATGTTTATTATGAGCCAGCTGACATTGGCAAGGGTGTAAGAGTTAAATCCTGTGACCTTCTGAAGGTTGAAATTCAATAAACTACAGATTAATTGGCATTCCAAAACAAAAGCATTTTCACAAGTACAGATGAGCCTATGGTCTGTGTGTTAATCTTTGCTGTCCTAATGCTCTACGATTTTTTTCAAGGAGGCACATGCATTTATACTTCATAGAGTATGAAAAAAAAATACTTATAGGAAGAGAATTTAAAACAATTTTTTTCCTAGAGTAAAAGATTAATTTATGCAATACTCCATAAATAATCTTTAAATATAGTAAAATTTCTTGCCCTGGTTGTATGATGGCGGTGATGACCAGTGGGGACAAGGTTCTGTGTAAAATCTCAAAGCAAATTGTAGTGGCAGATGATCAGAAGAGAGCAGGTTGGGCTCTTGGCTGCCAGTGGTGCTTGCTCTGAATTGCAGTAACAGCAGACAGAGCCTGGGCCCTGTGCCTTTCTCCCTGTGCCCTGGTGAGCTACAAACCAACCATTGTTGGGAGGTTCCTGAGCTGCACTGTTGGATAGTGAGCTGACCAAGAAGTTTGCATGGGACAGAGAGTGAGCAACATGGGTCACACACAACTTAGAGAAAACCTCTGCATTTGAAAATGTAAAAATTACTCTTAATTAAATTACCCAGTATAAATGCATCCCTGTCAGGACAGAGCAGTGTCATTCTTAATACGTAGTACAGGTTTAAAAAAAACGAAGCATTGGGGAAGTAGAAGTTTGATATCTTTCTGCCGTTTATGCATCTGGTATCATGTTTCTAGCCCCAACAGAAAACTTTCTGTGTATTTGCCAACAGATTCCCATGTACATACATAGATACACACACAGAGTAACTTCTTAAATTTTTTGTATTCAAAATTACTGTCTTTTTGTGTTTTCATTTATCAGTTTGTAAATGTGACCACGTATAAGTGTGACAGTGATCACCATATTTGGGAGCATTACATTTATCCTTGTGAGTTTGATGATTTTAATACTAAACTGAGGCAAACCTGAGTTTTACCATACAGGTATTTTGGAGTAGTTTATTCTTCAGGAGGATTGATCTGTTACAACTGAGGCAAACGTGAATCATTTTAATGATTCTTTTCATGAAGTTCAAGGCAGGCTAAGAAAGTGAGTTATGCTTCTTGTCTTAGAATAAGCATGAGACATCTAGAAGTCTGGAGGCTTCTCTCAAGGAAGACCAGAAAGCATTATGAAGCTGGGGCTCCATGACAATACTTGCTGTAGCAGCTCAGCTCTCTCTGCAGCCACGGGTGCATTTTCACTGTTTATCCCTCTAGCACCCGAACAGAACTGCCTTGCTTGCTACCACCTGCTCACAACTCCAGACATAATGGATTTGCTGTAGCTGCCAGTACAAATACCTGTTTGTGCCAAGTGGTGTTAGCACCTGTTTGCTGCACAACACACTCTATTTCTCCCTGATCCCTTGCCAGCCCACCCACTTCTGTCTAGTCACAAGCCCTGACTGCTCTCCAACCAGCAGCACAAGCACAACTCAGAAGTTTACAGTCCCAAGGCTCAAGCTTTTGTTCTTCTTGCAACAAGAAGTCACTGGGTCAGGAAAACCCACCCATGACTTTAGAATTAGCTGTCAGTCCCATATGAATGCTTCAATTTTTCTTTTATTCTCTCTGTGCCTATGGTTACTCTGTTATCTATGATGACCAGCAACAGCTTCTAAATGGAAGAAGTTAAATTGTTGCACAGTTCAGTGCATATAACACGTTCTGTCCACATAACTTTTCACTTTGTCCTTATTCTGCAGCTCTGCTTACACTGTGCCAGAGAAGAATCTAGCCTCAAATTTCCATGTGGAGGCAATGTTTTACAAACAACTGAACACATTTAATCATGCGTGCAGACTTACAGGATTCTTACAGGTTTGAGGTTGTAGTGCAATCATTTGATCTGACTTAGGTTTTATGAACTTGCTCAGAGCCTTTTCCCTTCTCAGAGCCAATCCCTCTTTGTTGGCACTATGTGGAACTGTTGAGACTTCCTTGCAGTACATATGGGAAAACATCCCCTAAATGCTGTAAAGCACAAGCTTACTCAGCTCCATATCATCATAACTGGGATTTTGATTAGGTTTGATACTTTTTGTCTTATAAATACATGTATTGAGTGTTCTGGTATGTTATATATAGATCTACAGTATCAATTTTATTTTATAATGGTTGGTAGCTGCTGCAGAGAATACTCCTAGTAATGGTTATATGGAATAGCCAGGTCTCTGGTCTGTCTGATTTAAAGTAAAGATTTGACCCATATCTCAGTGGAAAAGAGAGTTGCTCCATTTTGCATAAATAATTATTTTCCCCAAAGAGCTAGTTGCTGATCATGTACCTGACACAATGGACACAGGATGTCATCATTCAAGCTGATGTTAAATCAGGCAGAGCAGAGTCTTGAGCCCAAGTTAGCAAAGCTCTGTGCTTTGGTGAAAGCTTTCTAGATTTGTGCAGAAATTCCCTCCTAAGGAAGCTATTTGACAAGAGCTGAAACTAAGAAGTCTGTACCTCTTTTCTTCTTCACCCCCAAAATTTTTATCAAATAATATTGTTTAAGCAGAAGATTTATTTTTTTTCAAAAATTTCAAGCTGGCTGTAATCAACACTGAATCTACTGAGCAAGGACAAAGATTACTTTGGTACAATGGCCTTCTTAGGAATCTTACATCAGAGTTAGAGATTGCCCAGAATGACATGTGGAAAATGAGATGTGGTAAGGGACAAAAAAGGTTCATCTTACTCTGGCAGTCGGAGTGAGGGGTAAAATCAAGTCACCTTCGTTTTCTACTCTCCATGCTTAAAACCGTGAGACTTTCCAATCCTGCTTTCATGAGAAGAGCTCCAGCAAGCCCATCTGAGCCTCTCTGCAGCTGTGAGGGTAATGCCCTGTGACGGCTGCAGCAGTGGAAGTTCATTTCACAGGCTGTGTAGGAACAGCCCTCTTCAGGTTAGCTTGGTAGAAATATAATCAGGGTTTTGCATGATGTGCTCTGAAATCTAACACACATCAGTGCAGGAGGAACTTTCCGTTGCAGTTATGCATTTAGGGACAAGAGATGCAGAAAAGGGTCTTTTCTCTGAACTGACTGTAACAGACTGTAACACAAACACCACCACCAAGCTTAGTGTTTTTAGCAGCTGCTCTTCAACAGGGAGTTGTGGGATGCATGTTTCTGATTTGTTTTCTGCCAGAGTATGGATTTGCTAGCCTAAGCCTTCTGCAAGCTCCAACAACTTTTGGGATTGTTTCTGTCTCAGCACCACTGAATGAACCAGCTTTCTGGTCTAATGTTTCAATTAACACAGTTGATGGATCCAGGTCCAGGTTCTCTTCCCCTTGTGTTCTGAGAGAGAGAGAGAGATGCTTTCCTTCATTTTCTAAGATTAGATGGGACTGTATTAGATCTACTGCACATATTTAAGCAGAATTAATATGTGTGCTTTTTGACAGTTTACAGTGATTTTTTTTCTTCATGGTTATGGTTTTCTTAAAGCTGCAGCATCTTGGATTTATGTGACTTTTTAGCTTTAAGAGTAGAAAACATTTTTAGCTAATGAGGTGGCATAGACATGCAAAGGTGAGTTCTAAAAGCCACAGCATAAAATTAATAAAAAGACCATAAAATTTCATGATTTATTAGAAATAGTAATGCAAGGTGTTTGAATAGTTAAGAGTTGGGAATACAGTTTCTCCTTTTTAAATGTCTTTTTCAGTCTTCAGACTATTTAATTTTATCTTGTGCCTTTTTCTTTCTTTAAACTTGTTTCTTATTCATTTAAGTACTTGTTTCTCTTCATTTCTCTGCCTTTCTTCCTCTGCGTGCTTTTAATGTTTTCTTCTAAAATATATTTCTGTAGTCTGTCTCATTAATCCCTTCCTTGCCTTCCTCCTCCTCTTTGATGTTTGTGCTGTGGACTTCATCCGTCTCCCAGCAGACTTCTCCAAACTCTCATTGCATGATAAAGCACCGGGCCAATTAGCCCACGAACAAGGTTTTCCCTCCTTTCCCTGCCCAAATCCCTGAAGCACAGGCAGCTAATGCTGCAGAGCCTGGATGTTGCCGTTTGCTGCAGCGTGCAGAGCTAATGGAGCAGCACAGGCTGGAGAAGCACTGGGACATGAGAAGCCTGTGGCTGTGGTGCTGCTGCCCTGCTCCCAGCGCGTCCTGGGGCTCGCGCTCGGGGTTTAACGCGAGTAACGCGCGCTCGGCTCCTCTCATTGAAGCTTTATCCCCTCGTGGGAGCGCTCTTCAGAGAAACATTTCAAAAACCTGTGCTATAAAAAGCCCAGTGACTCAATCCTTAGTATGTGTAAGTCACAGAGGCTGCTCCCAAGGTTGAGACAGATGAGGCTGGTGAAGGGAACCAAGGGCTGGGATCCCGTTGCCACCAGGGCTTGGAGAGATCAAGTCATCAGAACCTCATCCTTCCTGCCAGGGTGAGCACTTCAGCTCCAGTCCAGGATTGCATTTGATTTCCAGGTGCATTGTCTCAAAACTGTGTTTGTAGTCAGTTTTCAGTCAGGTGGAAGGAAAGACATTGGGGTAATGGCCCCAAGTTCCCTATTTCAGATGTTACGTCAGTGCTGCACCACTGTATGATTTTGTGCAAGACACCTCTCTCCTGATTGCTCCCCACACACTTACCGACCGTAGCTGGGTGATGAGGATTAAAGCAATTACATTTGTACAGCACTTTGAATGTTAAAAGCTGTTACATAACCAAGTGTTACTATTTGGGGGTGTGCTGCAGTGCAGCAGATCTGGGTGCGAGCGCTTGGGGTGTTGGGAGGGCAGGAAAACCCTGAGGAACATGGGGCATGGGACTGGCTGTGCACCCTGTCAGAGGGCCTGACTGCTGCTGAGTCACTGTCTGGGGGAAAATGAGCCCTTCAGCTCACTCCACTGGGTGTTCATTTGGTGAATCAGCCGGCCCGACACCAGCGCGGGGGCAGAGTCCCGCTACTGTGGGAGAAGGTTCTGTAGGGAGGGTTGTGCTGTTGCTATACATTACCAATCAGCTGTGAATTATTTTTTAATGCACTTACAAAAACAAAGTTTTCAGATTAATTCATCTGTCAGTCAAGGAATTCTGTAACCATGAATTACGGATTATATGATTATTATGGGTTTAAGGTCATTATGAAAATTAGCCGTTTCTTTTTTGGTTTTGTAGTTATTCTTTCTATTTAGCATGGAGACAAATCCTTGCAGGATCAATTAAAAAAAAACCAAACTTTTTCAGCATTGCCCTTCAAGGGCAACAACAGAAAAAAATATAGGAAAAAAGAAGAAAAAGTAACCCTGTCCATCCCCTCAAAAAACCAAACCAACCAAACAAAAAAATCCCAACCCAAAAGGTAAAGAGCTGATAAGAAAGCTGCTTTCTGTTAATGAGCTCCAGAGTCTTTGTGGTGGGGTTGTGTTAGCTTATGATGTGTCTGAACTCGCTGTGATCTGAGGAAAGGAGTGATTGTGGCATTAGCTGCTGCAGAAGTGGCAGATCATATTGGAATGCTTCAGGGTGTAAAGAAAAGGCCTGTGTTTTGTGGCTTTTCTGTGAATATTAAAATTAGCAACTATCTGAACATGGTAGCCCACACTACAGTGCAGTTGAGAAAGCATCAGTATCAAATTGGACATCTTACCAAAGCTGCTTCCACCAGCTCTGCAGAGGAACCTGCTGGCACAGAGCTCAAGTAACTTCCTCTTGCTGTCTTCAAAATGAGTGAGAATCAATGGATAGTTAAATCCCTGAAAACATAATCTATGTAGTCTGACAAGCTTTAAAGAAGAACATTGTTATTGGTTCATTTCTTTGGGTTTTGTTTTGGATATATTTCATAACCCAAGGGGCCTCCTGGACGGACACCCGTAGGGATGCTCCAAGGTTATCAGGCTTGCCATGGTTTCAGATCAGGGAAAGTGTTACAAAGTTTTCAAAATCAACATCATAAACTCATACTAGGTGTAAGTTTCACTGGGCAAGCTACTTGTAGTATTAAGGGAAGTTCCAGAGAAGGAAAAGAATTGGAAAGGAAATCTCTTGGCTTCATTGTTACTAATGCTTGACTTCAGCTGGCAGCCCTACATCTCCCTGCTGCTGAAGGAAAGCCTGCCTTTGAAGTGGCAATTTGTAGTCTTGTGTCCCCACAGAGTGTTTTCTGGTGAATTCTTCCCAGGGAGGAGGTGAAAGCTTCTATGTGCAGTCTCCTTTTTTTCAGTACCTTGGTCATTTCTCTGGACATCAACTTCTGGGTTTGCTTACTGGCCCTGTAGTTGTAACCTTTATCAGACCAATGTGTTCAGTAAATGAAGGATTCCTTCCTTAAGCTAGTTCCACTTCTAAAATAGTTTAGAGAAGCCTATAAAAGCTGAGTCAAATTGTAAGTTCTCTTTGTTTTTATTAATCTGCTTTTTGAACAATTTCTTGCATTGAATGCTATATCCTTTGTACTTTTAATTTGACGAATGTTGCAGTGTGACAAACACATGAAAACTGGTCTTGGTTATGTTTGAACAAAACAGTGGATTTTTCATTTAATTATCTTCTTTCTGCCTGTAGCTATAGCCCTCTTAACCTCTGCATTAACTGCACCATATATTTTGTTGTTTGATAGTACACTCCTTCAGGCAGGGATCTTGCTTGTCAGCTTTATAAATCAGCAATTGCATGGCTTGCAAACTGTAAATAATATCAGAGAGAAGCTGCATCCAGGGAACTTGGGTAAATACATCCAGCAGTTCATGCTCACATTGTCCATGGATTCCTTCTGGATAGAACTTACCTTGCCCTTCATTAGATTTTTACCAACTTAGTTAAGCAGTCAGCTTCATCATTTCTGCGCCTGTAACTCCAGAGTCTTTGAGGTCATGTCAGGCTGTCGTGAGCAGAAACAGCTCGACAGAAGGAGCCCGATACCTTCTGCCTTGCCAAAACCAAATCATTTCCCTGCCTGGCTTTTATGGGAGGTTGGAGAGCTCACAGGAGACATAAACAACTGACACATGCTGCTCATGATAATGGGCAAATTCTTTCTCTGCTGAGCCTAGTACACTTGATTTTGTGGTTTTGCTGTAGTTGCTGGTGACTTCCAGTAAGAGTCCTAATAATTTAGCAGATGATAATCAGGCTTCAGGTTTATTACCTGTATAGTTGCTTGCCTAATTGCAGAAAAGCAGTCAGCCTTTCTTTATGGAAGGCTGAAGAGGCTGGGAATGATCTCAGCTCTAAGCTTGTTTTGGTGGTGGGTGGCATTGACAAAAACACCTGTGATCCAGCTCTGCTTTAATAGTCTCTTGTCTTCTACTTTATTTTGCTTATGTCCTTTTGCCTGCCATTTGCATTTGCCTAAGATAGATTTTATTTCGAGTGCAAAGCTGCCATGTGCCATTCTAGTGCCTGCTGTGCTCTGCCCAAAGGTGGGTGCCCAGCAGAGCATGG
The DNA here is from genome assembly GCA_013398175.1 of Climacteris rufus. NCBI lineage: Eukaryota > Metazoa > Chordata > Aves > Passeriformes > Climacteridae > Climacteris > Climacteris rufus. The sequence goes on from VZRZ01007938.1 coordinate 2,971,917, forward strand.
GGGAGGTGAACCCTCCCAGGCATCCTGAACTCCCCCAGCTGCTGTTTGCAAAGCACCTCAAGAAAAACGGATGAAAGCAGCTGCTGTTACATTTTATTCTCCCTACTTCCTTGAGGATCTGGTAATCACATGTTTGGTTTTATTCCCTTTTGATTTATGTTACCTTTTGTTGCTGTGTTTCTGACAGATCCTCCTGACTGGGTTCCAGATGAAGTCTGCAGCTACTGCACTGCATGCAAGGCTCCGTTCACAGTCATTCGCAGGAAGCACCACTGTCGGAGCTGTGGCAAGGTACTGACTCAGTCAAACACGTGAGAAGCTACCCACCCCAGAGATCAGCAAATTCATGGGTACCACAGAAACTCAGCTGCACAGCAAAATGTGTGTGCTCTGCTGGGGTTTTCAATTCACAGGTGGTTTTGTGTGCCTTGGCTGCCAACCTTCAGTCTATGTTTAGAAAGGGTTGGGGAGGGGTTTGACTTTTATACAGCAATAAGCTGTGTTAAGCTAAAGGCAGAATTCCCTGTTGAGATCCTAGAACACCCCCCACCCCAACACAGAGTCACTCTGGACTACTGCTGTAAGCTCTAATGAGCCACAGCAGCCTGCACTGCCAGGGGTGATGCACACACAGCTCAGCTGCAGGGACAGTGTGTCCCTTTTCTTTCTTTCCAAACCTTTGCAGGATCACTGTGGTGTGTAGCGCTGCTGCTTTGAAAGTTTGTGGGGGAGGAAGAGGGAGCAAGGGAGAAGAAAGCAGTAGTGTACCTCAGGAAGCCAGAAATCTGTAATCCCATTTCACTTGCTGGCTGGTGTACAAGTTAAAAAGGAAGAGGGTAGAGAAACTGCTTCCATTAACTTTGTAGTGGACTTCCAGGAGTAGGAACTTCGGTGAAATTCACAAATATTCCCCCTAGTCTTTCTTTAAAACCAATGGAGAGAGATGGTTCTTTGCATCTCTGGTGGAGCTGCCTTCCCCTGTGACCTGCAGAGGTGACAGGCCCTGCCTTGGCTACGGTCAGTGCTGGGCACCCTCAGCAGGGAGGCTGAGCCTGGCCAGATAAACAAACTGGGCTAGGGATTGCCTGCAGAGGCCTTTTGCTTGCTGAGCTGAGGAGGGTGGTGGTGCCAGCACATGCAATCTTCTCTCCCCTCTCTTGAAATCAATTTTGTCTCATCCTGTCCTTCCAAGGAACTGAAGTGAAATTTCTCATTTGTTTTTCAGATCTTCTGTTCCCGCTGTTCCTCCCACTCTGCTCCATTACCTCGTTATGGCCAAATGAAGCCTGTCCGTGTTTGCACTCACTGTTACATGTTCCATGTCACTCCTTTCTATAGTGACAGAGCTGGTATCTGACATATTAAACTACTGGTGTGTCTTCTGGAGTCTTACACAGACTGATATATTTGACCTAAGCCAAGAATTAACTTGAAAGAGGGACCCTGTGAGGGCACGTAGGCTTTGACATCCATTATTATAAATTTTGTACAGACAGTTTTTATTGCATTTTACTAAGCTGCTAAAGGGAACTACGAAGCGTCTGTAGCTCTGTGGCTACAGTACAGTCTTCCATAAATTTATAACATTAATGTTACGATGCCATATGCAGAACAAATGCACTGTGTGGAAGGAAATAGGGCTCAGAGAATTGAACAAGCATTGCTGCTTATCTTATGCTAGGAACAGAGTAGCTGGTTAATTAGTCCATCCCAGCAGATCAATCCCAAAGCTCAGACACTCCCGTGCCCATTGGAATCCCAGCATGGCTGTGGGTATCAGCACTCCCTCCTGCTGCCGTTTAACTTTCCCCATTACTAGATTTTTGCTACCTATGCTAGGATAAAGAAAAGCAAATCTATTTCAAGTCCATATTCGATATTCACAAAGGCAAAATTTTCTGTGCATCCCATAGGAAGCACTGAAGGCCCTAAAGCAGTATATTTCTGTTGCCTTTCATTACCGAGCAGAGCAATAACTCCAGGTTGTCTTCTAAAAATTTTTACAACTTCCATATTTTGGAGTTTTGGAAGTATTTAGAATCTGAATCATTTATGCTAAATCCTGTTAATAAAAGTCTGACACAGAGGTTTTGTTTCTATATCAGCATTTAAAATTTACCAAATGTCAGAGGAAGTGGTTACCAAATAAATTAATTAGTATTAAAACAGATATTTTTGACAGAGTTTGGCAGCAAAATTTAGTAGATGTGACAAATTATTTCTCCCATATTGAGGTTTTTTAAACGATTTTTAAAAGGCAAATATGTAATGAGATATCCAAAAGGTCTTACAGAATGGTCAGCCAGAGAAGGGTACTTGTCCACATTTGGCAGAGTAACCATGTAAAATATTGCATACTGTTACTTCACTCATGCTAACAACTCAGAAGACATTTGTATTTATTTGAAACACCAGGGTATAATTTTTATCTCCACTTGGAGAGGAAAGAAATAGGACTCACATGGATTCATGCTATGATCTTGCACAAACTATTTGCAGTAAGAGCTCCCTGAGCACTGAGGTTTCAAAGGCAGTTGGACATGCTTTGAGTTGGCCACATGAAAAGCAAGACAGTGTGTGCTGTGGTTACAGAGGAAACGAGATCAAGAGCTCTTTGCTGTGCCCCCTTTCCTGACTCGTGGTGTTACACTCTGTGTTTCAAAGTGACAAATACACAAATGGAGGAGGAAGTTGTTTGCGGTGTCACGCTCCAGGACAGGTTGTCACTCAAAATGGTAAGGCAAAACTGGCCAATTTTTTTTTTAATTTTACTTAATTTTGGGGGCACATTCCCTTTGCTCACTGGTTTACTGTTCAGTGTTAATGAGCCATATAAAGGTGCTGCAGCTGGGCACTACTGTTGTTTGAATCAGATGAAACAGCTTCACTTAGTTTATGTGTAATGCACAAGCCTTATGATGCTGTTTGTAGACAATGTCAGCTATGATGTGTTACCCTCACCTTATTTATATTTTTTATTATTATTCCTTTCCTGAAATCCTTCTCATGAAGTCCTTGAGTTGGAGTGTCTGCATTCACCAGTTTGGAAAGGCATGGGGTTGGGTGATTGGTGGGAGATGGGTAATGTGGTGCAAGCAATGATACTTATTCAGGCTTAAATCTCAGGCTTCACATTGCAATGATTATTGCAGTTTTATTTTTAGGAAAAAAAAAAAAAGAAAAACACACAAGAAATTTAATGCTTCTTTTATAGGATAAAAAAATTTCAACAAACTTCAATTGTGAAATAAATATGCACAAAAAGTTGCTTCTGTGGAAAAAAATATTATTTAATGGACTGAATATTTATTTAAGCTTGTTTTTATTTTGTATATGCTGTAATTCAGAATCATTTCCATAAATATGATATTTAAAGATCTCAGACACTATAGTTTCTTATGTAAATACAGACTCCTATTTCTCTTACTGAAAAGCACAATGACTATATCAATACTAATATACATTTGCCTCAAGGAAGACTTTCATCTTGTAATCTCTTCGGATAATTAAAGTGTCAGGACTTTCTACTTCCATGTGCTGGATTGCTCTTTCATTTTGGGGTCTGTTTACATGGAGTGACAGCTGCCATCCTGTCAAACAAACTGCCCTTAACTCTTTCTCACTTTGCAAATAACATGAAAGAAATTGGTGTAAATTTGAAAATGGAAGTCGCCCATACAGAGGAGGGGTGGTAAATCAAAGCTGGAATACCAGCCTGTCACTTAGCATTGCCTTGTGCTATCTCTTGCCACCAGCTGAAAATCTCCCTTCCCAAAATACCTTGTGTCAATGGCCACTTCACACATCAGGCATATTTGATCTGCCTGTGTCACATGTGAATAATCTTTCCTGTGGGGGATACAAATCTGTAGTGAAAACAGCACTCCTTGGATCTCCATGCACAGTTATCCTTGGGAAGCATAAATGCCCAGTGCTGCTTTTTTCTGCTCCCTATATGAGATATAGCTGTTAGAGGTTTTATGAGAATTAATTTTCATTTACAGAGGACTTAATGCATGGCTTTGAGATGCCATTTCACTGAACAAAAAGCATGTTACAGCTCCATGACAGATCTCAGCTTCAGTGGTGCAACAATGGAAAAACGTTATGGGAAGCCTGCACACAAATGTAAGATTGCATTTGAATTAACATGCATAATATTTATGGGCAAATAATGCTGCCTTCAGGTGTGTATGAATAGCTGAACAGTAGAAATTTATCCTAAAGGGACTTTTTAATCAAAAATCACAAAAATGTGTTCCAAAGCAGTTTTCCTGTTGGGGATATCACAATGGGAGGGAACAGGATAATCAGGTAAGAGCAACACTGGCAAAGATGGCAGCAATTCACCTGGTGCTGGACTCTCCTGTATGGCAGGTTCCTTCTGAATCATGGCTGTTTTCAGGGGGAAAAAAATAATTACAGTAAACTCTGAAGGGATCCTGTCTAGGTCTGTACAAGTCATACAGCGTTTCCTGCTCTCTCTGGGTTTGTAAAAGCAGCTGGGTATCAAGGCTTCTCTGCAGTGAAAGGAACTTCAGTCAAATACCCCTCCTTCCAGGGAACACCCCTGTTCAGAACACTCCAACACACTTCAAAGCTGTCACACAGCAGATGAGTGAGGAGGAACCTGGATGGAAGTGATGGCTGAGGAGTGGCCTTTGTGTGCTTTGCCTGAGCTGGCAGGAGGGAGAGGGACAGGGGCCGTGGGTGGCTGTGCTGTGCACGGGCAGGGAGATGGGAAGGTGGGCTGTGGGAGTGGGGACTGACTGTGGGAAAGGCTCCAGTGCAGCCCCATCACAGCCCTGCCTGGAGCTGGAGGGAACCACCAGTGCTCTCGGTGTCTGGCTGAACCCTGGGTTCATGCAAAGTCAAAGCTGCTGCGGCTGCATCTGCCCGTTGCCGTGGCAACCCCGATAGCATCGCTCCAGCAGGGCCCACACTGCAGCACTCTGTTCCTCAGGCAGGCATGGAGGCTCCTGCTTTCTGCTTCATCAGAGGGATTGTGGTGGCTCAAACATCCTCATTTGGAATGAGGGTTTATGCTGCAAAGTCAGGTGCTTACTGTGAACTCTGTTTTCTAATGACAGCATTTTACTGAATTATGCTTTACGTTGTTTGTCTGGAAGAAATCGTCTCTAGGGCATCTTTTTGACTACTTTGGAGGGAGTTTAGCTATTTTTCCTTTTCTTTCACCCTTTACCCCACCACATCACTCAGCTTTCAGTTTCTGCTGTGTATAAACTAGACTTACTCTGTGGCCTCCATGGATATCCTACAAGTAGTGAAATATTAGACAACTCAGTCAGTGAAATATTAGTCAAATATTAGACAATTTCATCTCTATTGCTTTCTGATCTTGCCCTTCTAGTTCCCAGGCACAGGCTTGTTTCAAACCTTCATTTGATGTCCTTGTACCTGCAGTAGCATCCTGCCACACAGGTCCTTCCTGGCTGTCTGAGCTGCCATGAGTCTTGCACCAAGGTGTTTAAAGTTCTGCAATATTCCTTTATTTTGTGGAGGAGAAAGGATGGATCCTAATTCTCAGGTTTTAATAGCTGTTGGTAAATTACAGATACTGCCATTTGGCTCTTCGTTTTCTTTGCTCTTAAACCAAAAAATGGCAAAATAATAGGCCAGAAGGATGAATAGGAGAAGACTTGTTATAGCAAATCTAGAAGTGTGAAGATGATGTTTTAATGAAGTAATTGGTCTCTTTGAAAACAAGCTGTAACTGCATGTGCTAGGAATGCTGGGGCTCATGCATAAAACAAACTGGGCAATTAGTCTTTCATGAACTCATTTCATTTCTTGTTTTCACTAAACATGAAGGCTCTGAAGTGTAAAAAATGAGTTTCCCTCATGTTTCACTCAAAGGTATGAAGCTGATTTGTCTTCTCAGTTTTGCTCTGCAAACAGCCACCAGCCTGTTGGGGCTCTGACTGAGTTTGTCTGCAGAAGAGCAAATCCTGTGTCCAGAGCAGCCAAGAGTGAGGCCTCCCAGCCTCCCACCCTTGAGGAGCAGGGAGAGGTGCCTGTGGGCACACAGTGACTGCAGAGGGGCTGCTGCTCCTGTCCAGCTGCTGGGTGATGCTGCCTTCTGCTCCTTCTCATGGGCAGGAGGGGTCTGACAGCCCAGGATGTGACACTGTGCCTGGGAATGGCAGAGCCAGCAAGCACTGAGCTGTAACTACCTCACATAAGCCAGAGATTTTATTTTCTGAAAATAACCCCAGGCCAGGCACTCACACCACTTAAGCAGGCACTTAAACTCAAGTCTTACTCCAGAAAGTCTTATTTATGTATCTCTGCACTCTTACATAGTTCTTCACAGGACAATAAAATGTTGGTGTTACTGCCATGACTTTTATTCACTGAGTTAATAAAAAAAATATAAAACAGCAGCAGGGAGGGGGTTTGAGGTGACTGCTTTCTATGTAGTAGTTTAGCAGGGGCCAGCTTTCAGGTTTTTAGCTGGAATTAGGCTGTGGTTCCAGTGGGCTTGTCAGCACAGTGGAAGATGATGAGAAGAAATAATCCTGAATGGCATTTGTGCTGGTAATCTCTCCGATGATGTCCTGTAAAACACACTAAAAATACCTGTGTTTCTTCAGAGATGTGTCTGAAAATGATGCATAAGTGCCTCAGCCTTTCTGGACAGGTTGGAGAAAGTTGTTCCTCATCCTTGCAGGGCTGGGCTGATGGCTCTGCCATGGGCTGTCCCAGTCAGATCCTTGGTCATGAGCAGTCACCTGGCAGGTGTATTGAGAGCAGTGAGACTGAGCAGTGAGGCTTTATTACCACAGGACCTGCACCATGCCACCTTCCTTGGTGTTTGGGGAGACTCTGAGATCAAATTTTGAAGCACTTGATAATTGTTTTTTCTGATCAAGACCATTTGCGTTTGCTGCTTCAGTTTTCTGTTTATTATGCAGCAGTAAAGCCTACTGGTTTTGGGTTGTTTTGGTTTTTTAAATTAATTTAACTTTCTTTGGCTTATCTGCAGAAAGCTGGAAATTAATAATTGAAGATATAAACAGAAAAATAATCTATTCTGCAAGTTCATAAATATATTTAAACAAAACTACCTTCTTATCCCTTGGCTCTCAAACACTGGGAAATGATATAGTAAAAAGTGAACCCCAAGTAGTCCAGAAGTCCTGGGTGTCAGTCTTTGAACCACCTGTTTTTGTCTAGGAGGACTTGTAGCTGGTGGAAAGGGAAATGTGGATGGATGATCTCTGGGGAAAGTGATCTCTATAGTGTGGACCAAAAATTAAAGGTTTGAGCCAGTGATTGTAACTTATCTTTGTCTAGAAATAGCTCTTCCCTAATTTTAAAAAAGAGTGAAGGAAATTGCTATACACCCATGTAAAGAAGCTCTGTTCAAATAAGAAAATTCAACTAATTTGGCCCCAGTGTGTTGGAACAAAATACAGAGCTACTAAAAATTAATCCAGGGACCTCTTTTATACCCTCTCGTTGCCACATTTTTGAGAGTTTCTTTGAGGACAGAGCATCAACCTTGCTTGGAGAACAAAGTAGGAAAACCTTGCCCAGCTGTACTCCTGCCAGGTGTTTTTCTCTATCATGTTTGTTCCTCACATTCTGCTTTCTGCCCTTTCTCTTGCTTTTTTCTCTTTAAAGGAATGATGTTGGAGTTAGACTGTAAACTGAGTCTCAGGGAAAATGTTTCCATATTTCTTTCCTGTAGGGAGCGTTTGAAATATGTCTGGGTCCAGTGTCTGTCTCGAAAAGGTGCATTGTGGAAACCTGAGGATGCAGACTTGCATCCAGATGCTGCCTGCACATAACTTTTGACTTATACTGGAACAAGAACAAAGTAGATGCAGCAGTAAAGCATCCAAACACCAGGCTGATGGAAAGTGCAGAAGCTGAGGGGCATCTTGGGTGCTTATTAAAAGTACCCAAGTCAAGAGCCAGCCCCTGCCACCACCAGGCATGAGCACACAGGTGCTGCAGCCCTGAGCTGGGGAGCTGGGACCTGTCCAGGCTGGAGGGAGAACCAAGGAGCCAACAGCCCAAGGAACACTGCCCAAAGGGATTTTTCCCCCTCTTGTTTTGCTAAAATCAACTCCCACAAGGAATGCAAGGTGCTGTCTTACCTACTGCATTGAGGGTCTTTTCAAGGAGCTTGGAGAAAAAATCCATTGGGTGTGCTACTTCTCTATTCCCACCCAGTGTTACAGAAATACTGTTCCTTGGCAGGTGGAGGGGACAGAAAGAGGCTGTTTGTCCTTTTGCTATTGATATTTTTATATGTATTTTCTACTTGCTTGCTGCAGTAAGAAATGAAAAGGAAAAAAAAAAAGTCACTTCTTGAAAGTCTCAAATTCCCATTCGTGCAACAAATAATTCTCATAATGTGATCTAATTGCATAGTGCAAATAAATATACCAATCACTAAATGATATTAGGGGGTTTTTAAACAGAAAAATCATTAACCCCAAATCAGGCAGTTACAAAAGCACTTCCTCTGAGAACAAACAGCTCAGAAGCTCTCGAGAACACCAGCACCAGCAGTGTGATAAAACCCTCTGCCCCTGTGCTGCCCCTGGAGCGTTGCCAGTGCCTTCCCAAGGGTCACATGTTGTCACAGCACGAGCTGCCAGAGGAAGTCAGCTCTTGCCAAATCCTGTCTTCCTGGCTGCTCTGTGCTCTTGTGCTGCTGGCGTTCAGCTCCGTCAGCCTCTGCAGGGTTGCTTTTATTTGTGATATTTATAAAACAGCTTAAGCACCTGGCACAAAGGGGATGGAGCTGCATGGGGGAAGTGTTGAGCGAGCATCCTGCTAAAAGTGTTCCTGGTGTGTTTTGCTGTGAGGGAAAAGCCGTGGGAGTGACTAAGGGGTTGGAAATGCTCAGAGTTGAAATCTATTGAGTGTATCAAAGGGATGCAATTGCAGACACCATCAGTAAATGCCTACACAGGGTGCACAGGCCTGGTAACCTGGGCTCCTCCACCCACCTGGCAGGGGTCTAATGGCCAGAAGTTGAGCCAACTTGAACAACACAGGTGAGAAAGAAGAGGCTAAATCTCATATGAACAACAAGCTGTTGAACAGTGTGATGGTTGTGGTGAACTCTCTACATAGAAGTATTTTTAACACAACATCAGGTGCTTCCTACAGGTGCAGCAGTGCAGCCACCCATGCTGGGACTAGGGCAGAGATGAGCACTCAGTGGGTCTGTCCTGTGCCAGAGGTCAGGGTCCTGGTGGTCTCAGTTTATAAATGGATTCAGGAGTTATCAAGAAGAGGGATTTCTCTGTGGGCTGATGTGCAGGAGGGATGCAGTGGCCCAGGCAAAGCCACGGAGCACTCTCCATCTCTCTGTTTCAGCCTGGAGTTAATCCTGTGCCAGGGTTGGAGTCACACCAGTGTTGTAGTGTTACATGCAGCAGGAAAAGAAACGTAATGGATCAAATACAAGGAAGAGGGATGCAGGGAGAAACACGCTGCCGTTTAGGAGCCCAGTGTCTAATGGAGGGGAAGGAAAATCCCCAGCCACAAAAACCTCCCTATGTGCAGTTCATACTTAGCTAAAGGAATCACTTCCCAGTTTGCCAAGAGCAGCTCTTCTGTCCTTGTGAGCTGGCTGGGATTTCCTGCAGCACTCAGCGGCACTGGTGTGATGCAGAACACATTGCTCCTGCACAGGCCAGGCTGGGCTGTGGGTACTATCGGTGTGCCTGCCATGTGGGGGAGCCAAGCAGGGCTGACTGTGTAGAATCACTGCTTCCCCAACCCTGCCTGCAGCCACAGAGGAGATGATCCTTCTGCTTTGTATTCTCTCACAACTGCTGCCTGCAGAGCAGCAGGTTTGCCTGAGGAGCAGGGCTTGGAACACAGTGGCCAACCCTGCACCGACATGACGGTGAGGTACAACAGAAGACAGAAGTAAACATCTCACACCACAGGGATTTATCTGTATTCCCACACAGCAGAACACATTGGCTGTGAAGGACTGGAAGGGGGGAGCAATGTCTTTCCTTTGCCCAAGGATAAGAAGCAGCTTCTGCCCCCCTGCCACTTCTGCCAAGCCCCTGTGCCAGCCCATCCCTTCAGAGGTGCTCAGGCTGAAGGGCCTGCTGTGAGCACTTGTGGAGTCTGTAGGGTTTTGTACAGTAACTCCCTCCCTTCTCAGCCTTGCACAGTGCACAGTGCCCCTGATCTTTCCCCACTAACCACAGTGCCAGCATGCTGACATGCCCTTACACTGCTGTAAGTGTGTTATCTCCATCCTACAGAAGAGCTTATTAAAATACTCGGGAACACAAGATCAGATCACCCTGTCCTGCTACCTCATGTATCCATGAATAATCCCTTTCATAAATCACTTGTATCTCATCACAGAGGTAAGTGCAGTTCTTTTTACTGTACTCAGACCTTAATCGTCTCAGTAGACCAAAGGTTTTCGAGATGCTAGTCTCCCAACTCTGACGTTTTAGTGGTCCTTTGAAGCTTAACTTCGATCTCAGAGTCAGTCATCCCTGTTCCTCCTGCATGCCAAGGGACCTCTTGCTCCCTGCTTGTCACTTGAAGCCTTCCCTAGAGATGTGTCTGGTGGGAAGAAGAGAGCTTGTAGGAAATGTCTATGCTGATGTAAAGAAGGGAGTTGTGCCACGTAAACTGAGGGGGGCTCTGGGCTTCAGCTTGAAAGTCACAGTTTCTCCTGGTCCTCTGAAAGTGATCAGTGCCCTGTAGCTTCCCTTTCTCTTTGGCAGACTGGTTCTTGTCCTAAAAGTAGCCTCTGGCCTTCGTTTCACTTGTTAAACCTGCTGGATCCATGAAGCGCAGGTGCCAGTGGTCAAGGTGGACCTTAGAAGGCTGAATTCTGCTCTCACCTCCATCTATCCCACTTGGGCCTACAGCTCCACCTCAGCAGGTGTTTGTAACACCATGGGGCAGCTCGGCTCATGAGGGTGTCAGCACACCTGAAATAATGGGGGACATCTCAAATCTGCTCCCGGGTACTGTCTGGGGAGCAGGGTCACTGTGCCAGGCTGGAGGGTGGTGGGTCACGCCTGCAGTCTGGAGTACAATGTTTGTATCTTGCCATCAGTCTCTTCTCTTGGTAAACGCAGCAGAGATTGATTGGTTTGTTTTGCCTAGGTGGTAATGAAGCAGTTAATTGCACTCGGTAATGGCTGGCTCTTCCCAGCTGCTCACGGAAGCATCTTAGAGCCTTGCCCCAGGAGCCTGGGCTGTGTAAGCACATCCGAGCCATCACCCGATTCCCAGGCCGCTCAGCTTTCCCAGCTCCTTGCTGGACTGTTTCGTTCTTTCCAAACACACGTTTTATCTCCCCGTTCCTCTGCGCAGCGCGGTGAGCGGCGCCGGGCGGCAGGAGCGCTGCCAGCCGGGCTCTCCTGGCCCCGCACCCGCGGCCCCGGGCGCCCGCGCTGCTGCCGTGCCGGGCGATCCCACCGCGGCGCCTCGCTGCTCCCGGGGGTTTCGCCTCTGCTCTGCCGTGACTGATCTGCACAAGCCCTTCCAACTCTGCCACGTACTAAAATATTTCCTTTCCTTCCCGCCTGCACCGACAGCCCCCTGTCCGCCTGCTCTTGTGGGGCGCGAACTGCTGCTCCTGCTCTGCATCCAATGCATCCCACAGCTACAAGGCTGGGTTGTTTTTCTTCTATAGTTTCTCCACTGGGACTTTCAAGTATTTTTAAGGCCTGTCCTGGCATCCTAAAGTCACCTCCAACAGCTCACATTCAAAATGCAGCAAAGCTGTTTTTTCCAATTCTTCTTGCCAGATGACAATTTCTCCACCTTTTAATGTCCCGGCATCCCGGGACAGGGAGCGGGCAGCACTTTGACAAGCTGGGCGGCTCTACCTGCTGCCACAGCAGCGGGGTCTGGCTGTGCCGAGTCATTAGACTTTTAGGTCAGGAGCTGCGTGGAAGCAGCCGAGTCCTTCCATCCTGTGCCGTGCTGTCACGCAGGAGCGTTAAAGCCCACGTGCAGCACAATATTTGGGTCAAATGTAAGCGGTTCAAGTGCTGAAAGCTTTCCCACCTGGCGCAGTGGCAGGGACCACGCTGTCCTCCCCTGTCCCCAGCGGCTGCTGGCGGCTGCCACCGCGGTGTCCGGCTCTGGCACCAGGGCAGCGCCTCGGGGCCCCGACCCCCCGGGATGGCACCCAGGGAGGTCCCAGCTCCGCCGCGCTCCTGCCTCAAGTGAGAAACAAGATTTTTCAATGCTCCGGGAACCCAAAGGAGACCACCAGCTGCAGCGTGGAGCCGCCGAGCCTTGCGGGGAGGGCGCAGCTTCCCCGGGAGGGGAAAGAGCAGCAGTTCGTGTTTTCACGTCCCAGCCCTCTGGGCCGGAACGCAGCGAAGCTTTCCCCGGTGCCCAGGCCCGCTCCCGC